>APFE031694269.1:50051-87733 GCA_000404065.3 Pinus taeda
AGACAGTTCCATTGCTACATATTGCAATAACCAGACTATACCTTGAATCTGGTAGAGAACACAACAAACTGATGCACTTATCTTCATCTGAAATTTTAATATCAACAGATGCTAACTGACTTACCACAGTATTAAATGCGTTCAGATGGTCTATCACAGAGTCTCCATCTTTCATCCTCAGGTTATACAGCTTTTTCCACAGGAACAGTTTATTCACCAAAGACTTAGATTGGTACAAAGTCCCTAACTTGTCCCACAAATCCTTCGCCGTAGCTTCCCCTGATACATTCAGCAATACTGAATCTGAGACACACAATCTTATTGTTCTCTTTGCCTTCTGATCCAACTTCTTCCATTCTTCATTCGACACTCCCGTTGGTTTAGTACCCGAATCTACTGTGATCCGTTGATCTTTATCTACCAAAAGATCCTCCATCTTGAGTTTCCACAACTCAAAACTCTTACCATTAAATTTCTCAATCTTTATCTTTCCACTGCTCTCCATTTTCTTTCACCACCAAAATCAATCTCGCAAATCTCCCACTGAACAGGGTCTACCACAGGCCCGAGCGAAACCCCTCAGCAACAAAGGCATCCCCTTGAAGCCAAAACTACTCTCATACCAAATGTAGGTTTTAACCCCATACAGAAATTACCTGCATACGAATTCTAAAACATAGAAATAAACAATGTGAGAGCATAACACATAAAACACATATACACAGAGATTTGCCCCTGCATCCCAAAACCGGGACTACTAGCTTGATTTTTCATTATGTTCCTTTCAATGTTACAATACATATTTATACATGCCGAAGCATCTAATACCATGGACCAAAAACCATCGCGTCCAAAAAACATGTGCGAAAATCATGCACAAAACCATAGGTGGGTCCGCCCAACCTAACATAGGGTCCAAAACCAAAATTTTCTAGGGCTTAAAAAAAAACCCCCATTTGAGTTGAAATCGTGGTGAAGCTCGAGCCCAAATTTTAGATCTTGTTTTGCTATATTTTCAGAGATACAGTCCAAGGCATTTAGGGTTTATGAAAGCTCCTGAATTACATCCCAAACAGGTGAATTGCGAAAAATCGTCATAACTTTCTCTCTGAGCATTAGACTAAAATTTTGTAAGAAGATACAGAAAGAGGACTGACTTTACTTTTCTTTGTAATGTTTTCATATATGAACGTCTAAACAGTGACATGTGGCACTTCGTAAAATTTCAATCTACTGAAAAAGTATATAAGTAGGTCATCTTGGGAGATTGGGCATAACTCTTTCTTGGAGAATCCAATTTTGATCAAACTAGTGGCATTAGAAATAAGACGCGGAATGATATTACAGTTCGCAATTTCAAACCTTGGAGATCCGAAATTTCAGAGATACAACAGATTTAAGATCGAGCTCCTAAAATCAAGAAAAAGCGATATGAGGAAGTTTGATGACAAGCATCTGATAAATTGGATACTACAAATGGAGTAATATTTGATCTACATGAGGTACAACTGTTACAAAAAGTACGTATTGCATCTTTATGTTTAGAACCAAATCGAATTGTATGGTATAGAGGGCTTTGTTCTCATAAACCACCTGTCACCTTGTCAATTTTCACGGAGGAAATGATAGCACATGATGAGGATACAAAGAGCAACACCATCTTTAGCCAATTGATAAATCTCAAAAAAAAGGGTCCAATGGCAGAGCACATTGAGGACTTCCAAAAATTGAATATAAGGGTAAATGATATTCCAGAGAAGCAAAGGATTGACGTCTTCACTTTAAAGGATAACATTCAACATGAGATTCATCTTTAGGAACCTGATTCATTGGAGAAGGCATTCAGGTTGGCAAGAAAAATTGAAAGAGGAATTATGGAAACAAGGAATCCTACCTCTCATGACTATAAATATGGAAGCGTTTTTTCTCCTATCCTTCCACAACCTACAAGGTTTACACCACAACAATTGGAAGAAAAAACAAAAAAAGGGCTTTGTTACAATTTTGATAGAAAATACATTAAAAGTCATAAATGTGCTGAGAAGAAATTATTTTACATAGATTGTGAAGAGAAGGAAGAAAAGGATCAAGAAACGTAAAAGGAAGAGGATATAAACCAAGAACCAACCTAGAGAAAGAAGAAATGAATCCGACCATATCTTGTAAATCATTGGCAAGAATTACCATTCCTCAAACTCTCAAGATAGAAGGTCATATCAAGAAGAAAAAGGTTCAGGAAGTGAAAGATCACATCGAGCATCAAGAAATGAATCCAACCATATCTTGTAATGCATTGGTAGGAATTACCAGTCCTCAGAATGTCAAGATAGAAGGAAATATCAAGAAGAAAAAGGTTCAAGCAGTGAAAGATCATATCGAGCATCAACAACAAGTTCTCCAACTTTTAAAGGATAACCCCACTTTGGTACATAATTGAATGAAACAACAGGCAGATAAAAATCGCAATGAAAGAAGTTTTGATGTAGGCCATTGGGTATTTTTACGAATACAACCATACAAACAAATGTCCCTCAAGCAAGCTAAGAAGGATAATAAATTAACACCAAAGTAATATGGTCCTTACAAGGTGATGCAAAAGATTGGTACTATGGCATACAAATTGGAGCTTTGTGCAGCTTCCCGAGTGCCCCCAGTTTTCCATGTTTCATGCTTAAATAAGGTTATAGGTGACAAGGTCCCAGTTCAAACAATATTGTTAGAACTTGAGGAGGAAGGAAAAATCATATTGGAATTTGAAGAAGTCACGGAAATAAGAACTCGACAACTATGAAATCGGTCAATTTCAGAGTATCTCATCAAGTGGAAGAACTTACCCGTTGAAGATTCCACATGGAGGAACTTACACGCTAAATATTCCAAGTGGAAGGATGATAATTTTATACAGAAGCATCTAGAACTACCCAAGCGTTGAGGACAACACTTTTTGAAGGAGAGGGGCATGTTAGGTCCCTTTACTACTAGTGTAAACCCTTATCGTTATTAGTGAAACCACCTTATTATAATGTTGTGCCCATATAGTCCCCATATTTTTATTATTGTGCCCTATAGAAGCCCACTATTGTTATTGTTGTGCCCTTAAATTATTATTGTTATATCGGCTCTGATTATATTATGACCCCTTAGACTCCTATATATAGAAAGGAGGACTTTCCATTTGTATCATCCCAAGAATTGTTCATTTGTGTAATGTAAAGGACATTGCCCCCTTGAAGAGGCTGATTTCTAAGTCTTTGATCTATCTTTTCTATCTTTTTGTGAGCTGGTTTCATAACACTCTGACATAGGTTTTCTCATTTAGGTTTCCCCTTCTCTGTTTCTAATAGTTGGATGAGCTTGAACACACAGAGCAGAAAGTTGAGTACAGGCATGGAGTTTCCCATTATGGAAACAAGTTTGTCATTGGACCCAAGCTTCCCTTGTAGACGGCTTGTATTTTCCATCAAGACTTCATCGTCCAAAGGTTACAACCAAGCATAGAGATAACAAGTGTAGGAGAGGCCAAGTATTTTGGTGTCACAAGGCTCTTTAGATCTCAGCCACATACTCATTCAAAAGACAGAACTCAGTAAAGGGCAACACTTATTTACAAAAACAAAAAATAGTAGGGTACTAAACAAACAAAACAAAATGAAACAAAAAAAAATAAGCGAAAAAGAAAAAGAAAAACAATAAATAGTAGACAGACTTATGTACATGGCATGGGGCATGTCCCGACCTACTGAAAATAATGTTTGAGATCTTGTTCATTGATAGGAAGATTGTTAATCCTCCCGTCAAGTGATTGGAGATGGTACGTGTAAGGGCCACGCTTCTCATGGACTGTGTACAAACCAATCCACAAGGAATGAAACATCATATGTTTGTCTTTATCTTCATGGGGTTTATCCCATTTCAAGGCTAAGTCACCAACATCGAAGTTAGCTTTCCCTACAGACTTCTTTTCAAAACATCTCTTGATATGGTTTTGGTGGAGTGTAAAATTTTCTTTTGCTTTCATCCTTTCTTCCTGTAGTTTGTGAAGTGTATTCATCCTACATTGAACTAGCTTGGAAGGCTTGCCTTAGGATTATTGAGACAACTCAAGTGTTGGACGATAGGATGGCTTCTTTGCCATAGACTAGAAGTATGATGAGGTATTTAGAGAGGGTTTGGGTGTTACGTGGTCAACCCATAAAGAATTCGTCAAGGCAGAGTGGTAGATACACTGCTCAAAGTAAACGGTATTTTTTATTACACATGTCAGGTTTTTGTTCATGGATTCTGCGAGACCGTTTCCCTACGGGTAGTAGTTAGATGAGTGTTTCAACACAATACCAATTTGCAATGCAAAATCATAAAGCTTTAAAGATGAAAAGTAAGTTGTATTGTCAAATACAAGTGATACCAGAATGCCAAATCATGAGATGATGTTCAATTGGAGGAAGCTGATGACTTCTTGGTCATTCACTTGTTTGAGCGAAACCGCTTGTGTCCATTGCATGAAAAAATCAGTCATTCGCACAATGTAGCAGTATTGTTTCGTTGAATGTGGGAAAATTTCCCCAAAGATGTCCAGGCCCCATTGTTGGAATGGTTCAGTCACTGTAATGGGGTGCAGTGGGGCTGTTGACCTTCGTGTTCTGTCGGTGCATCGCTCACAAACCAGGCACTCGCAATTGTAAGTGTGTGCATCCTTGAATAATGTGGGCCAGTAGAAAATGGCTCGCATAACTTTGTGTGGAATGATATTTCCCACAAAGTGGCCCTCGGTTGGTCCATCATGCAGATCTTGTAAAACTTTCTCTGATTCATGTGCCTCCAGGCACCTGAGCATATTCTGTTACTATGCTCTCTGTAAAGCACTCCATGCACCAACTGATAGGCTAAATCTTTGAGGTGCAGTGCCCTCTTTTGTCTAATGGAGAAGTGAGATGCTATGGTGTCATGCTCAAGGTATTGGCACACATGTTTGTACCAAGATTTTTCGTTTATAGTTGGTGGTGCTCGCACTACATCATACATTTCAATTTCCTGCTCTCAGTTGGCGAGCTCTGCTTCTTCCTCCTATGCGTGTATTGCCTTAGCTTCGAGTCTGCAAAGAACATGACCCTTGATAGTCTAAATTTTCTTGATGTCAAGATCATCCTCTAGCAAGCCTATCATCCAATTCGCATGCCATTCACCCAACTCTTGTTGTATGAGAAATGAGTGGACTGCTAGGTGAGGCACATAGGCTATGCAATGATTCTTCAACAAGTAGGGTCTGAATTGTTTCAACACCCTGTATACTACATATGTTTTTTTGTCAATAGAGGGGAGTTGAGTTTGGGTCCCTGCATGCTTGTGCTCATGAAGGAGATGGGATGTTCGTTGTTCATTTCATCCTTCTGAGTGAGTACTACAGCAAGTGAGTCATTGGAGGCGAAGGTGTATAGCAGGAAGTCTTTGTTGAAATCTAGGCTATAAACTGCATGTGCTTCTGCAATATCCTACTTGATATGGGTGAATGCTTACTTTTCCTTATTTCCCCAGCTATAGACTGCATCCTTCTTGATCATGTCTTGCATTGGTTTTACTATTTGTGCATATTCCAAGATAAACTTACGGAGGAAGTTTATCTTTCCCAAGCAGGACTGCATTTCTTTCTTGTTGGCTAGGTGAGGGATCTATGTAATAGTCCGAACCCGGTCTGGATCAACCTTGATCCTGCTTTTGGCAACGATGTACCCAAGGAGGTTCCCCTCAGACACTGCAAATATTCTCTTATTGGGATTCAAGGAAATATTGTATTTCCAGCGTCACTCAAAAAATTTCTTCAGATGGCGTATGTGGTCTTCCTGTTTTCTTGAAAACATAGTCACATCATCGAGGTACACCACTATGCTCTATCCGATGAGTCTGCAAAAGGTGATGCTCATGGCACGTGGAAAGGTTGCGCCTGCATTCACAAGCCCAGATGGAATTCTTTTGTATGCGAACGTACCCCACTTGGTATGGAAGGTAGTTTTGAGTCTATCAGGTTCCGCTACCAAGACCTGATTATATCCTGAAAACCCGTAAACTAAAGAAAAAATTTGTGCCCCAGATACTATTTTCAAAATGTCCTCCATAGATGGAATGGGGTAGTTGTCTTTGTCCAAGGCATTGTTCAAGTTCTGAAAATCAACACACAAGAGGATTTCCCTAGACTTCTTACATACAGGAACAAGGTCTGAAACCCATGTAGAATGATGAACTTTGTATATGATCCATGCATCCAACAACTTGGTGAGCTCTTTCTATATGAGGGGTTCAAGTGACGGATTTATTTTACTCAGCTTCTGCATAAATGGTTTGACCCCTTCTTTGATTGGAATGAGGTTTTGTATTATTCGTGTGTCGTAAGTTTTTAGATCATCATATGTCCACACAAACACATCCCAATACTATTTGAAAAAGTGGACAAAATCTTGTCTCTCCTTCTACGTACAACATGTACTGAGATTGATGAACTTCAGATCCTGTTATGTTCCCAAGTTAATCAGATCGTGCATCATGGTAGAGATGTGGGTTTCGTTGTTCCTTGGTCCCTAAAAGAATTCTTGCAAATCATAGAGATTTTCCAAAGATACCACACCCTTAGGGATGAGGCAGAATTTCTGGATATCCACCCTATTTTGCAAAGATTTCTCGTGCTCATCTTTGTCTATCACTGCATCCTTGAAGATATCAACATTAGCCATGAAATGCAGTATCTTTATCATCATCAAAAACCTATAAACTAGTTATGTTATCCGGGATAGATAGTCTATACAAAATTTCAACAGTAAATCTATCCCTAAGCGATGACATTCTAGAAGTGACATTTTCCAAAGCATTGGTAGCTTCATTATGTGTTCTTGGTACAACAGTGATATTAAATGCTTGGAAGTTAGAGATTAGTCACCATACCTCTTGTGGGTAACTTTTGATATGAGATGATAAACAATGTATGTTGTTATGTACCTATCGTACCACTATTTATGAATCACCTACCACTTTGAGTGAAACCACGTTGAGGCTAATGGATTTTTGCAAGCCCAACACGAGTGCTTCGTACTCAGTAACGCTTTTTTTCACTTGCACTCCAAGTGGCTTGAAATCAAATGTTTCCTATTTTCTAGGTCGATTAAGACACATACAAATCCTTATCCATCCTCTATCTTTGATCCGTTGAAGTACATGGTCCATAACTCGTATGTACATAGAGCGTTCGATGCGCTTGCACTACTGCTACTAATGTTACAATGCACTATATAGGTTTCATTTCCATCAGTTGGGCAAGGAAGTAGACCCAACTGCATGTCTAGTGGGGTTGGAGCTGGCTGTGCGGGATAAAATCCTAGCGTTGTTTCCAAGAGGCAATTGCTAAATATGAGCTCTACGAAGGCCAACGGTTCATTCTCGCCATTGATGGGAGTGAAATTTTGCCTCATGTACCTCTCGGATAACACCTACATTTGATTGTTTTTCCCTTATGTGAAAGCCACATGTGCGACCATTCTATAGCAAAGTATTCATTCAGATTTCTAGGCCAGTCTCTACTGAGTAGTAAGTTGTATGCTTCTAGTATGTCCACAACAACAATGTTTATGCACTGGTGAACGTGGCCATCAGGAGATAGTTGGATGATAACATCTTGAAGTTCACCAATGGCTAGTATGAATGTCTGATCAAGTTGGATGATTTGCGCGGATGTCTTGCTCCATTACACATTGATCCTTGTGGAAATGGAGAGCGGCATGACATTGGCTATCATGCAAAAATCAACCAAATAGTTGTGAACATTACATTTAAATATTTCAAATGAAATCGAGAATGGAGGGCAAATAGAGTTTGTTTCTTCCATCTAGAGTGTGTTTAGTACAGTTGAAAGTAATCCAAGAGCTGTGCTTTCTCCCTTGCTGGTAGAGGTTGCATTGTCCATTGATGTTTTCTCTAGTGCACGTAGCAAGATGTCCCGCTAACTCTAGATCTTAGCCAACTCGAACAAAATGATGTTTGCACAAGTTTTCTTCACATATTCCACAATTTTGTAATCTAGAGGGGGTAGACTCATCGAGATGTCTGGGGTAAGGCTGGTGTTCATGTTGTTTGGCGGAGTGTTCTGCAATTCGTTGCTCATGGACATACTCTTCTCCGTCATTGTAATCCAAGGATTTATTTCTGTTTTCTGCTTTTAGACGGCTAGTGGGTCAACCTTCCTCAGTAGTTCGAGATTTTGTTTCATTTCCCCAAGAGAAGGGGGAGGCCCCTTACTTCTAAGATTGTCATGATCATTTTTCTTTTGGGGCTGCTTCTTAGTGTCTGTCACTAATACATGTTCACCACCTACCTAGTACTTGATGCCTCATCAGGTGCAACATCTTTGTCACCATCTATGTCTTTCGACTATCCCTGCACACTGCTCACTACATCAAGTTCACGGTTGCATACTAAGCCTCCAACTCACTTCCTCTCTAAACAAAACCCTTCTAAGTGATCATCTTCATGAAATGAACAAAATTCATTGTATGTGCACTATTCGAGCTGGAATACTAAGCTCTGTGCATTTTTAGTTGAGAACTGATTGCTACCTTATGACATGGTTCCTTGTCTTTGTCTTGGTGGTCAATTTCTTGCAGATGCATCAATTGTTCGTTGTTTAAGCTCAGACACTTCTGTGGTCAAGTTCTTGACTAGACGAGTAAGGGTTTCAATATCACTTGTTTCCTTGTCCTTAACCTTGCTCACCGCATCCCGGGGCTTCATACTCACATCTCTAGAGTCCTTCATTGGTTCGTCATCCTTGATGACTCCAATCATTTGCATCTCCTTTTCAACAATGATTTCCTCTTCGCAGTTTTCTAACAGTGTTGGTTTCATAGCTTGTTTGATGAATTGCACAATTTTGGTCAGCAGTGTGGATGTGTAGTAGTCGACAGTGATGGAGTCATGAAGTTTTGTTTCCACTACAAACTTATTCAATATGCGCAGAAACCTCTGATTGAAATATTTTACCTTTTCTTTCCCCTCCATCTTCAAGCTTCCCAATTCTTTCAGTAACATGGTTGGGGTCTTGTCATCAACAAAATTTTCCAAAAACATATTTTTGAACATATCCCAGTTATGTATGGAGTTGACAGGAAAGTTGTGATAACATGTTGTTGCATGACGATCCAAGGTACATGGGAACAATCTACATGCAGCGTCATCATACTGTACTTCAAGGGTCTGTAGGTGTAGGTAGAATTTGTCTAACTGATCTTCTGCCTTCAATATCTAGTCATGGTCAAACTTTGTAATCATTCTCTCTGACCTCTTTGACATCTTGTGCAAAGCACCCAGGAGAGCCAATGGTCCCTGAGTCTCCATTCCATATTTTTGTGAGCCATGTCTTCTTCTTCTTCATCCTCCTCCTCTTCTTCAAAATTTGACAGTTCTGGCTCTAAGTCTATTGGTTTGTCTTTGCCTACACCTCATGTACCAGATTCTGAGCCCAAGATCACAAGGGTGTCTCATTCTCTTTGTTGGAATACTAGAGTTTCTGCTTCGTTCTCAATAGCTTATGCTAGACCTTCAAGTGTGTCAAGAACTACTTCTTCCACCAATGATACAACAACCCCTGCGCGAGTGCTTTTTGGATTTCTTGATGCGTATGGAAGATGTTGTATTCCTGGGATCAGTCTGACTGCTTTCATGAACTAATGGGTGATGGGATGAATAGAGCGAAGGTGCCGATACGAAATTGCTTGTTCAGGCCTAGGAGGTGAGGAGTAACCAACTTCAGATTCGTGCGTAGGTGAGAGGGAGTGCGAGTTACTGCCTTGACCAGATGATTGATGACTGGGTGTGAGAGGACATTCAGCCATAAATAATTGGTGACCATCCTTCCAACGCTAGAAATGTTGATGGTGCTGGACCTGCCAACATTCAAGGGATCTCCCCGGTATGAAGTCCCAACTAGACCTCACACCGTTCAATGTAGGTGTCCCATCCGGTATGATGGCCCGATTTCCATTATATTAAATGTTTGCCTTAGCTCTTACTTGTTAGCACATGAGAGTGTTCTTCTTTGTCTTCAAGGTTCGCATGCCTAGTGAGTGCTAGTGTTACTTATTTCAAGGTTATTTCATCGTAGAGGGAGAGGGTGCAGGTGAGTCTCTAGTCAAAAGGGAAGAAATCCCAACTCTGTCATAGACACACAACACAATACGACATGCATAGCTTCTGGAGGAGTAGTCCACATGGATGCAGCAGTCTCAACACATAAGAGAAGATAGCAGATACAACACCCAGCGGGGAATTCCACGCGATTGCGATGGTTGTTATAAAAAATTTATGGGAAAGGTTATGCCTGATGTCTGGTGATGCAACCCATGCAAGCAAAACATCGTTAACAACTTATACAACAAATTTTCATCAATATATATGTATTAAAGCAACCAAAAGATTTCAATTGTTTAATAGAGGTTAAAGCAACATGCATTACAAGTGTTCAAGATTAGTCTTACAAGCAATTACAATACGTGTGTTATAATGTATTGGCCTGTTAGCAGGCTTCTGAATCAAGTGAAAATTCCAAGACACATCGATACACCATACATCAATAACCCCGTGAAAGGGATGTTGGAGCCACTGCTTGCTCCTCAAAGAAAAGACAACAAACTCTCAAGGCTATGTGGGAGGAGCCAAGGTGAAAAATCCCTTACATGTACAAATGAGGGAGTATTTATAACCAAGGGTGAAACTGGCCCTTATGACTGTTCAACTTCCCTCATGATTGTTCGAATTATTTGACTCTTCAACTTTACATGACTCTTCATATGACATGTGGATCTCTTGGACTTCCACATTACATTACATTGATTTACACAGTATGGCCCACAATAGTGATGTGGCCAACATGACTTGTGACACGACTCGACACAATAGTGTTGGTATGTTCATGCTACTGTTGGTGTCCATGTCGAGTTGCAGTGTTACTGTGTGGTGGATGTGGTCTTTGTGTATCACAACTTCACCTCTGCATGGCAAGGTGTGTAGAGTCTTCGATGGTCTTGGTGTTTGCTTGATGTTGCAGGTGCAAGTCTTTCCTTTGCTTATGCTTTGGCATGCTTCACATGTTTTGCTGTTCGCGAAAAAATCTCCTCACATGCATCATTCATTCGTGAAAAAATCTCCTCGCATGCATTGTCCATTCGCGAGAAAATATCTTCGCGTGCATCATCCATTCACAAGAAAATCTCCTCGCATTTTCTCTCCTTGTTCATCCCATCCATCATCGTGTCATGTCTTATCCATGTACCTGTATCTGTAATCACTCATGATGAGATGACATCAAATCCATAAACCTCATAGTATACCATGATGCATAGTCATTTGCTTTCAGATGCAGGTGACCAGGAGAGAGGACAAGGCTATGAAACTAAGCAAGGAAAGTTTCAAGTTGGAATGTGGGCTCCGGGCACTGCTGGTGAAATTGCGCAGAAGTCACTAGGAGACTAAGATGGACAATCCGGATCAGTAGTGAATGTCAGTGGGATCTAGCTCAGCTAGAGGGCATATCTGTGCAATTTCATGAAGCAGTGTAGGTAGTAGAGCGGCTTGGTAGCAAAAACTACGCAATTCCTCTGGTGAGCTGGCAACAGGCTACAAGAGGCTTGCCAGGAAAAAAATGCCCCATTTTTTCAGGGAGCTGGCAGCGAGCTGCGGGATTGCTGGTGACAAAAATTGCAAAATTATTGGGAGGCTGACTTGTTGAACACCTCTGTACAGTTTCTAAGCTGAGCAGGTTGTTGGGCAGTTGAGGGACTACTCATGAAATCTGCACAGTTTTCTGGGTGATCAGCCAGTTGGCTGACTAGGTGGATGGCTGGAAAAACTGTGCAATTTTTTTTTAGGGAGATAGGGGTAGACAAAGGGTGTCTGTTCAACCTGTCTGTGCGGTTTCCTCAGTCAGCGGAGCGGGAAAGGTATACAACTTTTACGTAATTTTTTAGGGGAGTGAGTCCCAGGTCACTACCCAGTCAAACTCTCTAATTGACTAGCAGGAGGGTTGGTTGCTCTACTTGCAGGCAGCATAGATTGAGATGGCTTGTTGGACACTTTTGCGATGTTTTGGGTGACAGACGGTCGAGTTGATTCTAGGGTGGAGGTCCAGTTGTTGAAGGGTGATCCAGTTGTCATAACTTTAGCAAAATGACTAAGTTTGTGAGAGAGTGAATTTGTGCAAATGCAACCTTATGAACACATGCTCGACATGACTTGACAATAAGACGCCTCAAACCATCAAGAAAACATATATTCATCATGACTGAGCGACGGTGCAAGCCACAAACGCAACACTTATGATAGATCATTGAATGATCACGACGACGCTTGTGCGATAGTGCACACAACTTCGTGTGTGAGTGTGATAGGTGTTTACATAGTGAATACAACTTGTACACACAAAGTGGGACCTTGTGCCTGACCAAAACATGGCTACAAGCGTGACATTGTGACCAACATGAAAAAAGAGTTTGTTGAATAGTCAAGCAAGGAGGCTGCATAGACTGAACACGAGCTCACAGGGTGAGCCCGAGTGCTTGCAAAATTCAAGTAAAAATCAAAGGGAGGCTCTGAAATTAGACACATGCCAAAATTTTGGAGGGTGCTGCAGCCGCTATAATACAACCCCACTGCATTCTCTACTCATGGCAAGAGAAAGAACAATGTAGGTTCGAAAAATGGAAGGAAGGGAATATGCTTTTTTTGCAATAAGTTTGGCCACTATGCAAGGGAGTGTCCAAATAGAAGGGACACATCGTATGATGATGATCACAATCATTCGAGGGAAAACTTCAACAACGTTGATCAAAGGAATGGAAAGTCCAATGGAAAGGGAAAAAGGAATGCGGAAATCAAGGAAGTGGTCAACCCTCCAAGAAATCAAGGAACTCTAGGTATGAATAATCCAATGTTGTTAACAATAAGCAAAAAGAGTACTATCTTATATCAGCCCTCTCCACTTCCTCTCCTCCTAACTCGTCGAGAAATTGGTTGATTGATAGTGGTGCCTCAAGGCACTTCACCATATACAAGGAAGCCCTCTCTAATCTAATAGAAAAGGAGACAAACTTGGAGATCATCCTTGGAGACGATGCCACCTATCCTGTGAAGGGAGTAGGGAATGTTACCCTTCAATTGAATCAATGTAACACTATTCATTTCCAAGAAGTATTATATGTATTCGATCTCAAGAAGAACCTAGTGTCTATTTCAGCAATGGAAGATAAAGGATTCAAGGTGGATTTTATCAATGGAAAGGTACGTGTTTGGAAAAGAAATTTTATATATGCTTTTACTCTTGGATTTAGGGTTGACACTTTGTATAAAGTTGGAGGAAGTCCATTGGGAGCCATGTCTTCCAACACATCTCTACAATCTAAACTATGACACTGGAGGTTCACCCATATTCATTATAAGGCCCTACCTGATGTGAGACATATCGTGATAGGTATGCCCAACTTTAAAGTAGAGCATGAAGGTGTATGCCTGAGATGTGTGGAATGAAAACTTACAAGGGGACCATTCCCCTCAAGCAATAGCAAGACCAAAAATATATTGCAATTAATCCACTCTAACATATCTGGTATGATGTCCGTAAACTCTTTGGGAGTATACTTATATTATCTCACCTTTGTGGATGATTATTCTTGCAAGACCTGGATCTACCTCTTGAAGAAGAAGGATGAAGTGTTCACCTGGTTCTGACACTACAAAGACTATTGAAAACCAATTCGTGAAGAAAATCAAGATATTGAGGACTGATAATGGGATTGAATATGAACCCAATGGATTCCAATATTATGGCAGAGAAGCTAGCATTAAGAGAAAGACTACAATGCCATACACTCCCAAGTGGAATGGTGTAGCTAAAAGGAAGAATTTCTCTATTGTAGAAGTTGTTCGTGCCATGTTTCATGATTAAGGCCTTCTGAAGTTTCTATGGGCTGAAGCTGCAAATATTATCGTGTATGATCGAAACCGATGCCATCATCAAGAATTGGACTCCAAGACTCCCGAATAAATGTTCACTAGTAAGAAACTTGATGTCTCTCATTTTGTAATTTTTAGAAGCCCCATATATTTTCATGTGCTGAAAGAGAAAAGAAGAAAATTGAGTGCATCTGGGAAGAAAGGAAGCTTTCTGGGCTATGGTGAAAATTCTAAGGGATATAGAATTTATGTGGCTAGTCAAAAGGAAGTTGATATAACTCATAATGTCACCTTCGACGAAGATGTGGCCCTAAGGAAGATCAACGACCTTCCTATCCTAAGGAAGGAAAAAGAAGTTGACACAAGAAACCAGGGGGAAAAAGAGGACGAAACGATGCCTGATGTTGATGAACCTATGGATCCTATTGATCCTCCTAATGAATATATTAAAGTTAAAAATACATAATCTAATGCAATAAGAGAGGTTTAATATGCGGAAGGATGGTTAGATGGACCCTAATTTATGTTTAATTTATAGGCATGGGCCTCAATTTATGTCTAATTTAGATGCCCATCACCTAGACCCCAAGACAAATCGGTTGTCACCTCCAAGTGGCTCTACAAAATCAAGCATGGAGCTGATGGAAGTGCATAAAATTTCAAGGCTCGCCTTGTTACCTAAGGCTTCTCTCAAAAGGAAGGTGTAGATTATGATGAGATATTTTTACCTATTTCCCGATACACCATGATCCAAGTGGCTCCAAACACATGCAGAAGTCCAAGAGGGCTCAGAAATGGTCAAAATTCAAAGTGGTCATATTACTCACAAACTAGTACTAGATCGAAGTGCTCATCATCCTGATTCCAATGGTGTGAACAACACTCAAATCTGAGCTCATATGGAGGAGATAGGGACAGTCAAAGTTTAGGTTTAACTTTTCCAAGTGGCAGGGTTAATGGACGTATAAATTGCACTAGCAGCAGTCGTCGAAATTCGGTCACCAGTGGGATAAATTGTTGCCTCTTTAATTCACCTAATAACCTCTAGGTTCAAGAATTTTCAAAAATGGCGTATTTTTATATAAAAAATCAAAAACAAAAAAATATATTTATGGGTTAGTGGGCCACCATCCCGGCCACCCCCTAATGGCCATATGGTATAACATTAAAAGCATTGATGGGCTCGCCCCGCAATTCCATGTTTAAACCGCAACCATACCATATTAAACTCACAACAAAAAACAAAAAAAATGTAATGGATTTACCACGCACCTAATTCAAGAGGGTTGGGATTTGATCCCCTGACCTCTCTCCAACCATTCACCATATTTACCACTACGCCTAATGACCAGATGTGGTAAACTTTGCTACCCAATTTGTATATGAATTGCAGTTGCATATGCACCCTAGGGGAGAATCCGACGCAAATTTCTAGATTAAACATTATTTTAATTGCAAGTGGAATCATGATTTGCAATATGGATCCCTGACGTGGACACCGAGGCAGAACCATGATTGGAACACATTTCGAGACAGATTTTCAAAGAATATTCCTTGATCCCTAAATATTCTCCGTGGAGGTAAATTTTCATTTTGTCATAATGATATGAATTTTATAGTCCTTTTAACTAAAATTTCACAGGGAACACAATGGTGAAATCAGAATCACCATCTGAGCAGCAGATTTGCAGATTCCCAGCAGAGCAAAATATTTGAAGAATCTTGAGGGAATCTTATAGATTCCTTGGACGTTGAAATTCACTAAAGTCAAAATGCAGCCAAATTTATACTCAAAAGTCTCATAATCTCACAAGGATCATGATGGCGAGAGAAGGTTTGTGATTTGAGCAGCAAATCTCCAGTCAGCCCAAAGAAGGGAATCTTTGGAGAATCATGGGGAATCTAAAAGATTCCTACAAGCCCAAATTTTACCAGCGTTAGAATTCGACAAACGGATAGGTGATTTTACACCCCTTGATGACACAAATTCAGTGGTGCAATTAGTTTTGCAGCTGATCCTTCTATTTTTCGGCCATTTTCCAGATTGGAGCGACTATCTCAGATTTCAAAGCATGGATAGTCGATTTTATGTCATTCGACGCCATGATTTTGATGGTGCATTAAGATCCAACAGCTGAGTATTCTACTATTCAACCAGCATCAGAGTTGAGGTATACGAAGTGTTGTTTTCATGTACTTCTTTTATCATTTGTTGTGAGATGTACTATGTTGTTTTGATTCCTGCTTGATGTATGATGCGGAATCGTTGTGTCTATTTCATGTGAGATGTATTCATCATGGATTGTTAAGTATGTTTTGATTGAGATCCCTTTGTTGCCATGATGTTGGGATACTAATTGTCACCATGGGTGTTTTGGTTGAGATCCCTTTGATGCCATGATGGCGGGATACTCATTGTCACCATGTCTAAGATTATGTCACGCTGATAGGAGGTTTGTTATGAGTGATAGTACCTATAGCGGAACGTCTCATGGAGAGACTTTGCCACTCATGTACAGGGCACATATCCTTGTGTGACATAAAATAGAGTCCATGTACATCTTCACCATTTCCATCATTGAATGAAGCGGCGAACACCATCTTGACACCAAGCTCGAAGATGTAGTCCACGCTGGACAAACTTCTTTATCAACATCTCATGTCTAGGATTTGTTGATTTTCATTATGTTTCCATTTCCTTAAGCATGAATATATGTTCATTTATGCTCTGTTAAAATGCAATTCTAGCCACATCACAAGAGTAAAATATCTTGGTTAAGTCTGGGAGTTGAGTCAACTCGAATCAAGTTTGGTGTCAGAGTGGTCTTTTCGTTGATGTGAATTGCGAGCATGGAGGATGACAAAGATATGTATGAGACCATGCTCACAGTGTCCAAAAAGATGGACATAATGTATGAATCTCTACAAGAAGAGACAGAGGAAAAGCAGTGATTGCAACTTCAATTGCGAGCCACGGAAGAGGCCCTGGAAGAACTGAAGTGCAGTGACCAGAGTCTTCAAGCAGATAACGTTGAATTGAAGATGCTTCTACGAGAAGAGAAAGAGGAGAAAAAGAGGTTGCTACAACAGTTGTAAGCTAAGAACAAGGCCTTGGAAAAGCTTCAGTGTGACCCCTGTGAGGTAAAAAGTAATTCTTCGACTTCATGTACGTTTCCTGATTATAATTTCGCTACTTTTGAACATCATACCATGGGAATTGGCTCCAAATTGCTGAAGAGAATGGGGTACGAAGGAAAAGGCTTGGGCATTAATGGCCAAGGCATTATCAACCACATAAAAGTAGAGGAATTACCCCATCAGGCATGACTTAGGTATGTCAGGAAGGAAGTTGGGGAGTGCACCAAGATACCAGTGAACCCCAAACAACAGATGATGAGAAGCCCTCATCAGTTCTTTCCAACTCGATAGTGGAGGTAAAAGATGTTGATTTCCCTTCAGTTTCATCTTCACATAGTCTAATTTATATTGGAAATGTGGAGATCCCAATTACAGGGACAAACATGAGGCTCCTTACCAGGATGAGTTACAAGGAAGAAGAAGAACTTCATGTTAATAGCAAAGGCATAACTCAGCCATTGGAGGTCATGCAAAGAACTCGATTTTCAGGCTTGGGATATACCAAAGGAGAATGCTCAAGGGTGTCAGATGCTTCCAAGACATTGTTAAAATCATCAAGGAAAGAGAATGATGGGAACGCGTTACCATCATCCCATGGCAGTGCCCATTGCAGTGAAAGAGCTGAGGCAAGCTCTCATCACCATAATTAAACCAGAAACAGCAAGGAAAGGTATAACAAGTCTTAATATTCGAATGTTCATTTCTATTACAATCATGTTGTTAATGATGGACATAAATCATGGCATCAAAAAACATGTACTTTTTGTGGCTTACATAACCATATATTTGTTGAGTGCTGGAAGAGAATGGTAGCACGAAAGAGGATGAGGCGTGAAAGGCCTTCTCCACAGTAGAGAAAGAAGCAGGTTGAGCAGATCTCGAGGAAGAAGACTTATTGCAGTCACTGCAACAAAGGTGGCCATCAAAGAGCCACATGTTGGAGGCTCCATCTAGAGCAACACCTTAAAGACAAAGCGTCGATGCATGAACTAGTAGAAAAAGTTGTTCGACAAGCAGAACCACCACAAGAGGATGAACCATGCACATTGATAAGTGAAAAATGGTTTCTAGATATGTTAGCTTATCATGGATGTGTTTTTGTAAATCATTTGTTTCAATTTAAAAAGTAAAATTGATTATGTGTTTTCCATCACTTGTTAAGCAACAGTGATGTTGTGGCCTTATGTGTTTGAGATCTGGGGTATTATTTCCATTTTGATGTAAACTTGACCACCAAGTATGTGTTATAAACTCGTCGCAAGTATGGGATGCTTGTGTCATTAGTTGGTCATGTAAATTAAGCATGTAATTTACATAATTGTACTACAGGTTTGTTGAGGGTGCAGGCGTTGGCTTATTGCTTATGGCTCCGAAGGACAAAGGTGAAGGAGAAGGAAGGGTTACTTATCAAACAATTGTGATGTAGACAATGTACAAAGAAGTTGTAGATTATGTTTCATGCTTTTGGAGGACAAATATATCCTCAATGGGGAGGATTGATCCAGGTGGCTCCAAACACATGCAGAAGTTCAAGAGGGCTCAAAAATGGTCAAAATTCAAAGTCACCAAATTGCTCTCAAACCAACACCATACCGAAGGGCTCGTCGCCTTGATTCCAATGGTGTGAACAACACTGATGAGCCCCATAAATGGGTAGTTATATGGGCTCATTTTTCCTCCTAACTTAACTTAATCCACCATTCTCATTAGTTTATTGCATGTTTTATATTATATTTATGCTAATAGAGTGAGTTGGGTTGGTCTTTGTGCCATAAAGTCTAATGTGTGCTTAATGCAGATTTTTGGTCAATCTTGGAGACAAAGTCAAAGGTTTAATGAACATTTGGCAGCAAATATTTGAAGAAGACACGGGAGAGGCTTTATAGGAGGGTTTCCCCCTCATTGATGACTCCCTACTTTGAATTCTCCTTCAGAAAGCTCGGAGCAAAAGAAGCCACATCAATGCATCAAAGAGGTAGCCGAGCAAGTGAAGAATAATTGTTGTCTATCTCAAGTTTTGGAAGCCAAACCTCCCTGATTTTAGGGGAGCTGTTGGGAGCTCTAGTTGTATAAATAGAGAGACCTAGGGCCTCATTAGGTTGTTGGAAGTTAGTCAAATTTTTTAACTTTTGTTGCAGCTTTGCTTTGCTCATTTCGAACTTAGTTTTGTTGACAGTTTCATGTAATGTTATTATTATTTTTGATAATGAAGATGAGAGCTTTTTTGAGCTCGCACTGAGTCTTCTTAGAGGGCTGAGGCTCTTGGGTTAGGGCCCGATCCAAGCTACCAGGCTCCTCTTTTTCTTGTACTTTTATGTTTCATTTCAGTTTATGAATTAGTTGTTGTTAGATAAATTTCTTCCTTGATTAAGAATAGGTTGATTTTGGTGATTTAGAAGATTGTTTCCATTTCAGTTCGTTGTAGCAGATTGAACAGTGATAGGAAAAAGATACAAAAAGGCCATCAACGGAGTCTTGGCCTCCTTTCCTCCCTTTGGGACAATGAACTAAGGCCAAGGCCCTCTTGCTACCACAAAAACACAGATTTGCCTCCTCCATAGGATTTATGGTGTTGTAATTTGATTTAGAGGTTAATGCTTTGCTTCAGATCTAATTTTCTATGCTCATTTCTGTTTTTGAAATAAACTTCCTTCCATGCTTTCTTTTCATATAGCATTGCTCAACATTTATTTTCCTAGATCAGAATTTAGATTAGCTTGATGCACAGTTTTGTTTTGGTGTAGCTAGTTTTTGCTTGCTTGATCTCATGATGAGTTACAGTTCTCTTGCAGCAATCTTCTCCTCATAATAACTCAACCATCATCATCTCTTTTTGCTCCATGTTCCACAGGTCATCCACAGTCCCTCACAAATCTGCCCTAATTTTCTGCATGCTTCTCATGAACTTTCCTCCCTTTCCTTGAACAAGTCCAACTATCTCTCCCTCTCCTAATCATCCTTGATGAACCCTAGGCACCTTCACACATCATCCTAGCCTTCAGCTACCATTTCCACCCGCTTTCCCTTCTTCAAAACTTCCAAAAATGCTTTTGGCATCCTCCTGTAGATCCTCCTATAGACCTCCTGTAGATCCCCTACAGCCTCCTATAGATTTTCCTGTAGGTGACTTTTTGAAGTCAGATTGTAGGGAAAGCCTCTAGAAGGCCACTAAAGGTCTCGTAGGACCCATTCACACCTTCCTACACCTCTGCAAATCCTAAAGTCGCTCTCTATCACCACCTAACCACTACCACATCCACAAACAAATAAATTACATGCATGACAATTTCGCATAAAAATACATAAAAATCCAAAAAGATGTTTTTTCCTCATTTCCTTCTAAAAATAGCGTGAATAGATGTTGTTTACTTCCTAAGTAGGTAATGGCATTTATTTCATGGGTTTTCATCTCTCCTTCTACAAAAGTAGGGTTAGTTGGTTAATTAGGGTTTGCTAGGTTTACTTGACATTCATGTCTTCTTTTCCTTTTTGCAAATAGAGTAGCCTATGTAGAGTGAGCTTTCCTTTCCTTCATCACACATAAAGCTTCTTCTAGAATTCATAGAAGTTGGCTTGAGCTCTTAGTGATCTTACGCCAGCTAACCAGGTGTCAGCCTGCAGTAAGAACTCATACTTGTGCATACAGCACCATCGCTTCCAAGTTTGTTACGAACTACCGGGTTGATAAAAGTAAAGTAGGAAGCCCAGGAGTTGCAGCATTATTGCTGCAATACTAGTGCTTACCACATTTTGCCGCCATTGTCGGGGAAGCGTCAGAGTATTTTGTGATTACTTCTTTCTTCTATTTTCTACTGCAACATTCTGCTAATTAGTTTATTTCAGCAAAAGTAGAGTAGTTGTTTCTTTCAGTTTCTTTCATTTCCTTGATTTCCTTTCAATTCTGCAATTTCCATTTCAGAAAAAGTAGATTATTCATTTCCATGCTTTCATTTCAATTCTGCAATTTCGATTTCAACAAAAGTAGATTAGTCATTTCCTTACTTTCCTTTCTACATTTCATTTGCTTTCCTTTTCAGTTCTGCAATTTCATTTCAGTTAGTTGCAATTTTTTTGTTCAATCGATTTCAGTTTTGCAGGTAAAAGAAAAAAAAAAACAAAACAAAACAAAACAAACAAAACAAACAAACAAACAAACAAACAAAACAAACAAAAAAACAAAAAAACAAAAAAACAAAAAACAAAAACAAAAACAAAAACCACCCAAAAAGAGATTTCCTTTCATTCCTCGTAGGAACATAGATAATTCAAGAAAATTCTTACCCAACACCCCCACCACATCACATAGCCACCCTTCTCTCTTCTTCGGTGGCAGTGATCAAGAAGAACCTTTAGGTGAGCAACCAGAGATATTTGAAGAATCCATAGGGGAAGAAGAAGAAGAAAACATGCCTCCTAAGGCAATGGCTGAAAATAGAAATGCTAGGGGGAATGGAGAAAGAGTAGAGGGTACCTTTCCCATCCAAGAGACCAATGGGGACACTAAAATGAAGAACATAAGCCCTTCAACCCTACCTCACTTCCATGGATTGACTACAGAATATTCTGACACCTTTTTGTTTGAGTTTGTTGTTATCTATCGAACCTATGACTATGTAGAAGATGAGAAAAAATTGAAACTATTTCCTTCAACTCTCAAGGATGCAACATTGTGCTGGTTCATGGGGTTACCTAGCAATAGCATCAAAACCTGGGCTCAGATGTAGCGGGCCTTTAATAACAAATATCGAGACCACTGTAGGTCAAAAGACACCAAGGAAGAAATCTTCCAAATGACTGTGGGAAGTGATGAATCCTTGGAAGATTATAAGAGAGGTTCCAGCTTAGTTATAAAAGGGCCAGGTGCACACTTGACCCCGAACCTCTAATGTTGGTCATGCTCAGGGGAATTTCAGAAGACCTTCTAGACACCCTCCATCTACTGGATGGAGGAGACATCTACCAACTACCTTATGAAGACATAAAGACTATTTTTAGAAACCATTCTAGGGCAGCCAGAAAAATAGGTAGGGGGAGTCAACCCGTAGCCAGTACCCCCTCATCCAGTTCATCCCTCAAAGGTGAAAACTGGGAAGTATGCTGGAAGACTTCAAGAGAGAAATCATGCAAACTCTTGCCATGCAAATGGATACCTTGCATATCAAAAGGAAACAAGAGGAAGCAGAGAGGGATTTAGCCATTTTTTTGTCTTAGGTGCACCAGAAGGCATCCTCAGAACGAATTTCCATTGAACTCTATAGAGGTTTGTTCAGCTTGTGAAGAAGATCACTTTATAGATAAGTGCCCTTCCTTTCCCGGATTTAAAGATGTATACCAAGGGGCCGAAGGAGCCACTGAACCACTCTATTTCATGAACCAAAGGAGACCGCATGGACCTAGACCATACCAGCAGGGGATGCAAGGGAAATCTTAGGCATACCACAACCCCAACCAAGCCAATTCCATGCCTTCTTGGGGCCCTCCTGCTCATCCTTCCTAGTCCACATCTCCTCTTTATTCCTACCCATCTCAATATCATGCTTAACCAGCCGCTCATTCATTTCACTCCTATGCTCAACCACAACCTCAGTGGAATGCATCTCATCAGGGGTGGAGGCCCCAGTACAACTCTCCTCCCACTCTTTTGCCTCCACCACCTGCTCAACCACAACCATTGCCTCAAGCTCCGCCAAGGAAACCGCAAATGCCTGCCCAGCCGAACCCGAACCCGAATAACGGACAGGCCCAGCAACTATATAGTGGGGAACCATCATGCCCAACTTATGTTGTGGAAATTCAGGAGATTAACTTGCGATCTGGGAAGGTTCTCCTAGATAACTAGCCTCCCTCTCAGGAGGTTGAGGAAAATAAAGAGGAAAGTGAACCTAAAGCAATTCCACCCTTTCCTGAGAGATTATCCGGGACAACACAACCCACCCCAGAAGAAACTGAACTTCTGGGAGAATTGAAACAGTTATGTGTAAAGATACCACTTCTCCAAGCCATAAAAGATGTACCTATATACAATAGAATGATCAAAAAGAAGTGTTTTAGGCATCCAGGCAGGCGCAAAAGAGATGGCCCAACCATCAATGTCATAGGATAACTATCCGAATTGATGTTGGGGCAGGTAATCTCTGCAAAATATCTGGACCCTAGAAGCCTAGTAATTGATGTCCACATCAATGGCACCATGATCCCACATACCTTGATTGATTTGGGAGCTGCCATTAATGTGATGACAAAGGACACCATGCCCAAACTCAACCTCCAGGGCTCCTTGAGGAAGACCACAACAGTACTGCAGCTAGCAGATTGCTCCACCATGACCCTAAAGGGATTGTGTAAGATGTGATGGTTTCCATTGATTCCTGGGAGTACCCTACTGATTTCTTAGTTCTCCAGCTGAAGGCAAAGCTCACTGGGTACCCTCTCATCCTGGGGAGACCCTGGTTGGCTACTGTTGATGCCTACATCAGCTGTCGAGCTGGGAACATGACCATCAAGAACGGGCATATGTCTAAGCAACTAATCCTCTACCCTCCTACCCAACCCTTGTTAGAACATGATCTACCTCTCTGGTTAGAGGAGGAGGATGAGGATGAAGTCTATTCTGCACCACTGTGTGCAGTAGAAATTGTCATGGGGGGGGACCGAAAAATGAGGATGATATCATTGAAATTTTAATTCAGGATCCACCCCCCAGTATTTTGCCATTAGAGAATCTAGTGAAAGAAAACCAAGAAAATCCCTTGACTTATCTCTGTGTGGCCAACCCGACCTCTCTCCGTGTTAAGAATGTAGAGTTTGGCCAAGAAAGAACCTTGAAAATCAGTTCATCCATATCCACCTCCCAGGAAAAGGAACTGTGCAACTTATTGCGAAAACATTTAGATGCCTTCGTCTGGAGTTATAAGGAGATGAAGGGAGTGCACCCTTCAGTTTGTACTCATCATATATACATTAAGGAAGATTGCAAACCAGTCAAGCAGCCTCAAAGGAGGATGAATCCAGCCCTTAAAGACATTGTTAAGGAAGAACTGCAAAAATTACTAGATGTAAGATTCATCTACCCCATCTCTGACACTGAATGGGTCTCTCCTTTGGTGCTAGTGCCAAAGAAAAATGGTAAGTGGAGAATCTGTGTCGATTATCGGGAACTGAACAAAGCCACTAAAAAGGACGATTTTCCTTTGTCTTTCATAGATCAAGTGTTAGATGGTCTAGTAGGGAAAAAGTTTTTCTCCTTCCTAAATGGGTTTAGCAGGTACAATCAGATTCAAATCAGCCCAGAAGACCAAGATAAGACCACATTCACTTGCCCTTGGGGTACCTATGCATATCAAGTCCTTCCTTTTGGTTTGTGCAATGCTCCAGCCACTTTCCAGAGAGCAGTATTGAGTATATTTTCTGAACTGGTTCATGATGCAGTGGAAATATATATGAATGATTTTACTCCTTATGGTTCTAACTTTCAGAAAGCTTTATCTAACTTAGGAAAAGTTTTGGACAAGTGTATTGAAATGAACTTGTCCCTCAGTTCGGAAAAATGTGGATTTTTTATGACTAAAGGGACCGTGCTAGGTCATGCAATATCTCAACAAGGATTACAGGTGGACCCCAACAAAGTTGCCATCATCCAAAGGGTCCCACCTCCTCAAAATGTGAGAGATGTCGGAATTTTTCTAGGCTTAGTTGGATATTACAAAACATTCATTAAAGATTTCAGTAAGTTAGCCTCTCCATTGTTTGGTTTTTTAGGAAAAGATGTCGAGTTCATATGGACTGAAAACTGTCAAGAAGCCCTAGATACCTTGAAAAGCAAACTTGTGACTGCCCCAATTCTAAAAGGCCCAAACTGGGCCCTACCTTTCCACATTCACACTGATGCCTCGAACAAAGCAATAGGAGTAGCCTTAGGACAAGTTGATGAAAAGTTACCTTATGCAAAATACTTTATAAGTAAAAAAAATTCAAAAGCAGAGTTGAACTACACAGTAACCGAGAAGGAACTCCTAGCTATAGTGCATTCCTTAAACGAATTCAGAAATTACATCACAAGCTAACAAACCTTTGTACACATTGATCATGCTGCAATTAGGTATTTAATGAACAAACTAGACGTAAATGCTCGCATTATTAGATGGTTGCTTTTACTGCAGCAATTTGATCTAACCATTGTTGATAAGCCTGGTAAAGAAAATGTTGTTACTGACTTCTTGTCTAGAGTAAATTTTCCTGCAGATGAGGAAGGAATGGTGGATGATCAAATGCCAGATGAGCGCCTGTTTTCTATCTCAGTACTCTCTCCATGGTTTGCTGATATAGCAAATTACTTGGTTTCAGCACAGTTCCCACCACACATGTCCTCAAAAGAAAAGAGCAAGATCATGAGGAAAAGCGCCCCTTTCACCTAGATTAGGGGAAATCTCTTCAAACTTGGCCCAGATCAAATCTTGAGAAGATGTGTCAGGGAGGAGGAAGTTTTTGACATTCTCCTGACCTGTCATGATGAGCCTTGTTGAGGCCACTTTGCAGCAAAGAGGATTGCCTTCAAAATTTTGCAAGTAGATTACTATTGGCCCACTCTTCATCAAGATGTGAAGAGATATATCAACCAATGTGACCGTTGCCAAAGGATGGGGAAACCTACTCCAAAGGTTGAGATGCCCATGCAACCTCAAGTGACTTTTGAGCCATTTGAGAAGTGGGGCATGGACTTTGTGGGTCCTATCAACCCTCCTTTAAAACAAAAGCAATACATCATTGTGTGCAATGATTATCTAACAAAATGGGTAGAGACAAAATTAATCAAGGCAGAGATAGAGGAAAAAGTAGTTGAGTTTTTAAGAGAAAACATATTCTATAAGTTCGAGTATCCAAGAGAACTAGTCACAGATCAAGGTAGTTAGTTCACTTCCAATATGATTGAATACCTGCTCACACATCATAAAATCAAGCACAGGACTTCCACCCCTTACCATCCACAAGCCAATGGGCAAGTAGAAGTCACTAACAGAGCTTTGGAAGGAATTCTGACCAAGGTAGTGAGTAGCAGCAGAACAGATTGGGCAAATAGACTAGTTGAGGCCACCTGGGCCTACAACACAACATGGAAGACCACCATAGGGTTCACACCCTATGAACTGGTCTATGGGATAAGGCTTTACTGTCAATAGAATTTGAATACAATACAGTAAGGATGGCAACTTAGCTGGACCTAGACCTCAGCCATGCAAAGAGGGAAAGACTACTCTAGCTCAATTGATTTGATGATCAAATATTGTAGGCCCTTCTCCACATAGAGGTAGTCCAGCTTTAGAGGAAGATATGGCATGACAAAAATATCAAGGAGAAACAATTCCAAGAAGGGGATTGGGCACTGCTCTATGACTCAAGGTATAAAGACTTTAGAGGCAAGCTAAGGACAAGACGATTGGGACCCTACACTGTGGAAAAATGCAGTGACAATGGTTTAGTTCTGATCAGAACCATTGATGAGGAAACCATCCCCATGTTTGTCAATGGACATAGGTTGAAAATTTACAAGAAACCCCTCTCCAAGCGAGAGTTCATTGAGGATCTGAATAAGACAGTGTTGGTAGTGGAGCAAGTCTTAGCCTCCACTCCACCCACTCATTGAAGAAGCAGAAAAAATAAAAAATAATAAAGACTCAAGTGAAAACCTCCATGAGGCACTTGAGTCCCATCATTGGGTTGAAAACCTCTTTTGAGGCGGCCCAGTGATGACAAAAACAAAAAAAGAGAGATAATAAGATACCTAGTGAAAACCTCCCTTGGAGGCGCCCAGGGCAGGTAATTAGGGTGAAAACCTCCTTGAGGCACCCTAGTTGTCTTTCAAAAAAAAAAAAAGATAAAAAGAAGAGAAAAGAAGGAAGAGAAAATTGAATTTTAAAATGCATTGCAGGTTACAGGTGGGCCACAGGAAGCAAGAGAAGATGCCACAAAGCCTATTTCACCTCCTCCACACTCTTCTCCATCATCTCTAACCTTTCTTCCACCTTACTATGTTTTTTTTTCCGAAGACTGTGTATCCTATAGGAGGCCCAGTGTGTTCTACAGGAGGCTCCTGTAGAAATCACAGAGAGCTCGAAATGGATTTTAAAAATAGTTTGAGGAGCTAGGAAGTTTCATGAAGAGCATGTAGGCCCTCCTACAGTTGTCCACCCTCCTGCCCATCCATCCCACACCTACACCACCTCGTCATCATTGATTTCTTTCCTTCCTGCTAAAAAACACCGAAACCAATTTTTTCTTTTAAAACTAAAAAACAAAAAAATAAAAGGAACAGTGCCTCCAAATCTTACCTGTAGCTTACCAAATACCTCTACATCACCATCAGCATCCTTACAGCTCCCAACACAAGAATCAGCTAAAAATTTTGAAGGGAGAAGCAGCTACAGGAGCTCATGTAGGATTTCTTGTAGCAGCTAATCCCCTTAAAAATCAAGCTCCAGCAGCAAAATAGGTGCAGCCATAGGATTGAAGAGGATGTCCGAAGCAATATCCAACCAGAGGGTACCTGCACAAAGCAAACAAGTCACACATCAAGAAGCAAAAAGCATACAGCAGAGGGGATACAGGCATGCAGCAACTAAAATACGAGCATGCAGCAGCAAAAGAACCAAGAAGCATCACAATGTGAACATTCGACATGCAAGTAAGTGTCTAACACTCTCCTCTAAGCTAAGTTGATCAAATAATATCATATTACTAGTAAGGACTTGGGTAATAACCTTGTTCAGCCCTCGAGTAGGGCTGCGCGCAGGCAGTACCGCAGGCTGCGAGGAACGGGTAAGTGCGTGTAGCAACGTACGTGCAGGGTCAAACCATGGACCACTTGAAACCATCAGACATCTCTAGGGTGTGGAAACCTGGTTCTAGCACCCTCCCATACTACTTTGGGTGAGACATCAGTCCGCACTCCGCAGACTATTGCTGAAAGGGCCAATAGTACTGAGATTTTTTTAGCTAAATCACCTTTGAACCTGGGTCAGGCCCCAACAAGCCAACTCGATGTATTCTGTGGGTCTCAGCTTTATAAAAAGGACTCTGGCATATTGTAAAGTATTTCAAAGGGGAATGGGTCATGGCTAGATTTTGGAAAGGGTGAATGCGGTTAGAGTTAGAAATGGGGAAAAACTACTAGAGTTGGAATGGGTGAATGCAGATGAAATGGGATGAGTGAGAGGAATTTCCCCAAAACAATTAGAATGGATCTATTCTTCCTTCTTAATCTCCAAATATAAAGCACGGCAACTTCTTTCAGAAAAACAAAAGATAGATGAAAATATCAGTGGTGGAAAACCTTGACTAATAAAAATAAAAATATTTTTATGAGTTATCATGGATAACATGTCCAATAGAAATCTGAGTCTTTTGTCAGTAAACCAAACAAAGCTGAAGAAACTTTACTAAAATATTTGATAAATCTCCTATAGTATCCAGCTATTCCTAGAAATCTCCTAACATCATTTTGTATTTGTGGAATATCAACCCTTATGATAATTGCAACTTTTTTAGGGTCAACCTAAATCCCTTCCTTAAAGATGAAGTGGCGTAGAACAAGTCTTGCATTCATAGGAAATTAGAACATTTTTTGGCTTAAAGAGAGATTCATTTCTTTGCATATTTTCCAAACTTTGAACAAGTTAGAGAAGGAATCCTGGAAAGCCTCTCCATAAGGCATGAAACCATCCATATAAATCCCAATTGACTAATGTGTAAGATTAGAAAAATACTCAATACCACCCTCTGGATGGTGGGAGGGGTATTACACAAGGCCAATAGGAGGACCCTATAGGCAAAGATCCCTCATGGACAGGTGAAAGTAGTCTTATCTTGGTCTTCAAGACTTATTTGAATCTAATTATAGCCATTGAAACCATCCAAGAATGAAAAGTTATTTCCTACAAGAGAATCCAAAACTTGATTAATAAAAGATAAAGTAAAGTGATATATCTTGGTATCCTTATTAATCTCTCTGTAGTCAATACAAACTCTCCATTTCACATTATTTTTGGTAACAATGACTAAAGGTGTCACCCATTCACTGTCTAAAATAGGATAAATAAAACCTGCATCTAAAATATTTTGTAATTCCTCCTTTATAATGTCCTTTAGTGCACGTTTCATCCTTATCTGAGGTTGTTGAATAGGTTTATGGTCTTCTTTGATGTATGTATGATGTGAACAGACTAAGGGAGAGACTCATTTCATCTCTTTGTAATCCCAAGCAAAAGAATCAAGGATTTTCCTTAAAACAGTGAGCAATTGTTCCTCTTGAACAATTGAAAGGAAAAGGATGATTTTCAGAGTTCTAGAGGGGTTTATTTCTACATTTTTTATAGTATTTTGATTAAAAAGAACAATGATTAAATTTTCCCATGGATTTTCTTCAGGATGTCCTAAAGGTTCTTCTTTTAATCCATCAATTTTGATGGAAAAGCTAGACTTATTTTGCAGAAAATTAACAATTAGATTATCCTCATCCATTTTTTAGCTACCACTAGTGGCTTCTAATGTACAAATCGTGTAGGGAGATAACTGATAAATTTCTTTCTCTTCTACCCACATAGAAAAATAATGTGCATTAGGGGTTGAGCAGGGGGATAAAGCAAATCGTATTTTGATAATTTCTTGTTACCCACCACCTGTGGGTGACCCCTACAGGAGAAATTTTCTCCTATATTTGTCTTCAACCGGCAACCAGAATCCCCTTGCAGCCACTTGATAGCTCAATGTGCCACCATTATCCACCACTTAAGCCAGCTATTGTGTATCTTTTCTCATTTTTCATGATCGTATGTTTGAAGGTGGGCGTTCCAACCCCAAAGGTATGACTTTTCATTATGTAATTGGGTATTTATGTTTTCTTTTCTTAGGCACATTTGGACATGGATTAGTGGGTGGATTCAGCGAAAATAATGGGCTTGATCTATACCCTTCTACCCTTACCTCAACTTTGTCGTTAGTCTTGTATCCTAGTCACATGGGATCTCCTTTATCGGCTACCAGCTTTAGGAGTGGCACTACATGGGAAACCCTAATTTTGGTTTCATGGTTCTTCTTCTTGACACCATATACCTCACTCCCCTTCACTCATTACAACCCCTTTTCACACTTTTCCCATCCAGGTCGACATTTGTCCATTGGGTCCACAAAGTGTTACCCTCCCCCTCCCCTTGTCCACATTTGAGTTGAGCCTAAAATGATGCCCCGTAGGTTGATGTAGCTAAAGGAAATTTAAAAGCATAATTTGGTGACTTACAATAGGAAATGTACCACAAAATACAAAAGATGGTCAAGACATAAAAATTTAATGCATGGGAAAAAGCCAAACATGAGCTCTCCCACCCTTTATGGCCATCACCCTTGTTCCTAGGACCCCTATGAGTTCCCCCACCCCGCCCTCCCCTTCATCATTAAGGAACCTACGATTATCCCAAACCCTAGTGGGTGATGATCTTCCCAACCTTAATGGGTTGATCACTGCTACATCATTCACATCATGCTCCCATCTGCTGGAGCCTCGAGCAATAAAAGAAAGAAAAATAAATAAAAGAAAAAAGGAATATGAATAAGGGTGTAAAAACAAAGGTAGGGGTAACTCATGTAGCATGATTTCTCCTGCCTACATCTACACACCCAATGTATGAGCTTCCCTCATTATAGATACCCTTGTAGCATGGCATGTGGCTTGGAGCCTTCCTTGTTTCCCCTCTTTGTTCCACCATCATTTCACATGACACCTTCCATTTGATGGATGTACCATGGATTTATCTCTCCCCTAGAGGTTGAAACCAACTAATAGGGTCCTTTATTAACCTCTATTTTTGAGCAAGGAAATGTGTGTACCTTCTAAATCTCATTTGGAAGGGCATGCCACTATGAAGTGTTCACTTTTTCCCTTAATTAGCAAGCTTATTTACTTAATTGCACTAATGGATTGTTGTATTGGAAGGTAAGGAGACACATTGGATCTTATACAAGATTGTAGGTGGTTTTATCACTCAGGTTGTTCCCTTTGACTCCCAAGGGAATACGGTCGAGGTAACCATAAACCAGTCTTTGGACTGCCGGTCCTAGCCTACCAACAGTCAGAGAGGGCTCTCTCTTAGGGATTTAGCTTTGTTTAAAGGGGGATTTTAGGCTAGATATGGATTTTCCTTGTGTTTTGTTTGAGTTTTAGTGGGATGATTGATCTTAATCAAACAAAGTTGACATGCAAAGTATAAGAGTTTCAAACCATTGGGCATGGGGTCATGGAGTAAGACTGTTGGTGTGCTTTCTTGGTCACAAGGGAACTATGGAGTAGGATAGCTATACATGAAACATTTAGGTGAAAGAAGAATGAAATGAGGGCTACGGAATGAGAGGCAATCAAGAATCTCTCCTTCAACTTAACATAGGGAAGGTGAATGAGCTCTATCTAGGAGTAGTCAAGAATTCCTAGATAATTGTCATGAATGTGTAAATTAGGGGAAATATGAGCCCAGAGGAATTCATATTTATATCTAATTCAGAGGAAAACATATAGAAACAAAAGAAATTGAGCATAGAGTGCAATTAACCAAATTCTAGGCTATTCATTTTTCCTGTTATTTGGACAATGATAATAATGGTTAAACATGTACAATGAAATAGAACGAGGAAACACTTATTGTTCCAAGTAGCAGCACGAGAATTCCACAGTCACTCTTCAACCATTTAAACACAGCAAACAGTTATTCCTCCAATCTTTTCCACAGTCTTTAATTAAAGAAATTCTCAGATATACAGTGCAAGTCTCTCCCGAAATGGATTCATCAACCAACATCTAATACATCTCTTTTATCAGTATATATAGGAGTTTTACAAAATATCCCAGAGGGAAATATCTGGTCATTAACATATCCATCTACCTCTGACAAAATTAATCACGATTTATGGAAAATTTGTGCAGCAATAAGTGAGGCATTTAAAGCTCTTTACTCGTTGTGGCAGGTGTCCTGTGTGCTGTTGTGCCTTCGGCTCTGGCTGGCGGTGGGTGACCGCTTCCCTGAAATGTTGTCTTGTAGCTCTATCCTGTGACACCTGTTCTGCGCTTTTGAATACCAGCGCGAACTTCACCCACTGTTAATTTGAATCTTATGGCAGCTAAGCTATATGCTACAATTCCCTTATGCAGTCAATGAATAAGAAGGGTTTCAAACGATTTTAAAAATCTGAAGCAGACTTCACCACCAATCCTCAGTTGGCAACTGATGTTTTCTTAACTTGTATAATGTTTCATCAACTTTGGTGTAGGTATAATAATTAGGCCAAACTGGAAAAAGGTGTGCCACCTCATGCTCTATGTAAAACAAATTCTCCAGCTTGTCATATAAACTCTGCCCTGTGGGAGGGACTGCTTCTTCTGTGTTGCTGGATGATGTTGTTATTTGATTCTGAATAAAATCACTCAGCCTGTTTACATACTTTTCTTGCTTTAATAGCCTTCCAGCATTGGTGACCAGGTTGGGTAAACCTTTGGTTTGCAAATTTTAAAGCCTCTGTCTAAAGGCATTTACCTCTATCTGCATCTCCTGGCACTTCCTTTCCATGGTCTGGAAAAAATTCCTCATTGTCAGCACTTTCTTGGCTTTTATTATAGCCTCTGTCCTATTCTGGATGTTTAGTACTGCCAGCTGGTCACCAGTACTAGTATTCAAAAAGTGAATTAATCGAGTAGCTTGTTCAGGATTATTTGCTAGCACTGTTCTGGCTTTATGGGTTTCAAGCTGAGCCACAGTCATCAGTTCTACTTGGTCAAACATGGTTTGTATTCCTGTCCATTGTTCAGCCATAGATTGGCCAATTTTATTCCACAAAATTGTTCTTATCTCAGTCAAGGTCTTATGGAGAGTGAGGTCTTTCTCCAAGGCCTTTATCTTATTTTCTAGGGCCTTTACTTCCCTGGTTTTCTCAGCAACTGTCATTTTTGATTTATCATAACTAGCCTCAATTTTGGCTAGCTTTTCTTTTGTTTCCTTCATCTCTGTCATTTGCAATTCAAGAGCTTTAATCTCGTTCATCATGGTCTCCATGCTCAAGCTAACCTCTTGCACTGTTGTTGTTGTTGGATCTGCTGAAGTCTATGCACCTGCTACTGAAGTTGAACCTGGGGGAGGTGTTGCTGAAGTGACTGTTGTCGAAGGAGCAGTAATTGTCGGAGATGGTACTATTGGAGCATTTTGTGATAGTTGAGGGGTTAGCTCTGGCTGTTTCCCTCGTTGAGCTTCCTCCAATGCTTTCTCCATTTCCATTATCCTTTCATTCATCCTCATAAGTAGACTTACCACATCTTCTACTTCTTGTTGTTGGGCTACTTCTGTAGTTTGAGGATGTATGGTGACTGGCAGCTTCATTTGTTTTCTCAATGCTGCTATGTCTTCTTCCTTTTTCTTAATCAAGGCTTGTGTGCCTTTGGGATCTTTGGGATCATGTCCCAACTCTATGATGATCTCCTCCAAGGATTTTATCCTATTATCCTTGGCCAACGATGAGGCCTTTTTCAGCTCTAACTGGGAAGAAGTGTCGTATAGAGAGTTCTGCAATCTGTGGGCCAAAAGAGCCTTGTCTACCAATGTAGAGTACACCATTTCTCCAGGATGCTTATGCAATTCAATCTGGTCAAGAGGATGTATATCTTTTGCTAGTACCTCCAAATTAGTTCTAATGTAATCTGCAGCTGATTGTGGCTGCTGTGTAGTAGGCCTGAAGTGACTGAGTGTCATCTTCCCTGCTTCTATATCATAGGCTGCCATTAGCCTCTGCTGATTTGTTGGTGCCATTCTCATTAATTGGTTGTAAAGTTGGAACCTTATTGGTTCGTTCCTAGCTTTAATCTCCGTGAATGCCTTCTTTATGTCCGAACTCCTTTTGGTTTGTTGTTTGGAGGATGAAACCTCCCCACCTGGTTGTCTCTCTTGCTCCTGCTGAAAGGAGCTTGCTGATGTTTCCAAAATAAGAGGGATCTACTGCTCAGAAGTCCCCTCACCCATGATGTTTCTCATGGCCTTTTCAATGATTTCCTCCTCAACATAGGGGTTTAGCCTATGCCTTTTTTCTCCTTGCTGGTCCGTGAATGTCCCTGTGGGTGTCTCATCTATTCTATCCCTCTTTTTACCTCTTTCCTCATTGTGAGGAGTTTGCAGCACAGGGATTTTAGGTGCTCCTGTTTGTGTTAAATGGCTTTGCTCTTCACCCTTTTCTGCATTTGAGGATGTCTGCTCCTCCATTGTGCTTTGTTGTTCAGAATGTTCAATTTCTTTGCTCTTTTCTGCTGATGATATGGCCTCTTTAGTAGGCTGCCTTGAAGTAGCAGTTGATGCGCTTGCTCCCACTGGTTGAGGCTGTGTGAAGGTGACCTGTGCAACATAATCCAGGTCAATTCTTTTCTCAATTTCTTTCGTGTCTCTCTCTAATTTTTCCTCTTTAGTGAGCTCTTCATCATCTAAGGTGCCTTCTACCCATTCTGGTTGATTGTCATATTGTTCAACGTGGGGGAGTAGCTGTGTTAGGGTCCCACCCTAACCCCCTTATCTATGTAATGGGACCACGTCATAGTCAAGAGTCAATAAAGCCCATATTAATAATTGTAAGTGGTTAATCCGCAATTAATAACGGAACCACCGTTAGTTGCAAATGGGCCGTAGTATTAGATAGATGGTATTTGTAATACCACGGTATTGGCCTGTGGTATTGCATGTATGAGTCATATATAAAGGATAGAGACTCCCTGCGAGGAGCATCGTGTCGTATTTTGTAATCGAGCTCTGCTCTATTGGAGGTTGCCCCCTCGAACAGGCAAGTGAACATTACTCTTTGAATAATAAAATCATTGCTATTCAGTGTTCTGGGTATCTTTTCTTTGCATATTCTGTATTTGGGTATAATTTGTAGGTTAAGAGCATAACAAGTGGTATCAGAGCACTTTCCAGGGCCGTGGGATCTCCATTTCATAGCAAAAAAAAATTTTGGCTAGAGACGTGTTCCAACGTCTTTAAACCATGGGATCTGTCATTGAGCGCATAAATCTGCGGATTTGGGGAGGCATGCATGCAGGAAATACAAGAGGTGGTCACATCTGTTGGACTCCCTTGTAACCCCTGTGGGTACCCCTTCGAGTAGTAGCGCATTAGACAGAACCATGCACGGACTGTCTTCCACGTACCCTCTGGGTATATCGGAAGCCCCCTAAGCTCCTTTTAAACCTTGCCATAGATAAACCGTCGGTCTTCTCGCGGCTACAGTACACCGAGAACAGCACTCGGAGAGATTACTCGCCCGTACAATAGGGTAGTCGGGTTGTACGGCTAAGGGTATAGCCGATCCTCCTTAGGTAGAGCCCTGAAACATTGGGTCGAGTACTACTGCCAGACCCTTATGTATATTGCGATCTGTAGCACCTGACACTCCTCAAGACCCTAGTTCCCTTTTCTATCATCATCTCTTCCAGATCCACTTGTGCAAAGGAGTGCAGCAGCAGCGACATCGGTCCCAATTCAGCCATCTGATCTATTAGATCCATCGATCCGTAGAAGCAGTCAGTTCTGCCGCCCCAGCGCTATCAGATCCGCCATTCAGATCTCTCAGATCCACCAGATCAGAGTCGTTGTGAAGGGTTCCTATACCGAGGTATAATTTTCACAGGACTTTTGGCCACTGTAGTATTGATAAGGGAGGAGTAAAACTCCATTAGGAGTTTTCAGGAAAAAAAAAAAAAAAAAAAATCTGAGATCTTTCGGGGCGCTTATTGGTGATCTAGCCCATCAGAATCAAGACGACGAGCTGAGCACGGTGGTACCATTCACTTTTTAGTGAATTTTTTTAGGCGGTCCCACTTTTCAAAAAATCTGGTTGGTGTATGGTAGCAACTAGAGCTCAAGCGATGGCCAATGAAAGTATGGACAAACTTGAAGAGTCAGTGCAGCACCTCGGCATTCAGGTTACCAGACTACTTGGCATGGTCGAAAACATAGTCCCGAAGGGCAAGGAGCATACCCACGAGGAGGAGTATAATGGCCAGGAACACAATGAGGGTGAGTCTAGCCACTCTCCTCACGTCTGGCACACCCACCCACAACCCAGTCAGCGACCTCCCAAGTTGGATATGCATAAATTTGACGATTCTCACCCATCGGCATGGATAGCACAAATGGAGCAATATTTCAAACTAAATCTCATCTACGATGATGAGACTCAGCTTATGTTGGGGAGCATGTACCTGGACAATGAAAGGTGGCAATGGTGGGAATGGCAGCAACGTTGCACTGGAACTTTTAGGACTTGGCCCAAATTCACCAAAGCTCTTCAAGACCGCTTTGACCATGAATCATCTTTTTTGGGTCGTCTTACTAAGCTCTGACAGACTGGTACAGTGGGTGAATATATTACAGCTTTTGAAGCCTTAGCCTCCGTACTTGGGGTCTCTCAAATAGGTTCTACACGGAATGTTTTACCAGCGGTCTTAAAGAAGCTATCAAAGCCCAAGTCCTACTGCACCACCCTCCCACATGGACGGAGGCTTGCAAGGTAGCTCGTAACACTAAAAGTGCATTAGCAGCCCAATACAGTCGCCCAAATTTCTCCGCTAAAGGTCGCCCCCCACAGGCTCACAACATGACTCAAACACTTAAAGTCCAAAAAATGTCACCTGTGGAGATGGCCGAAAGGAGAAAGCAAGGCCTATGTTACTACTGTGATGAAAAATACTCCCCAAGGCATAAATGCAAGGAGCCCAAATTTTTTCAAATTGATGCCACTGACTACAGCTCAACAGAAGAAGAGCCACCACTGGAGGAACATGAGCAGCTTGAAGAAGACAACCAATAGGACAATGTCTTTGACGAACCAGTCATTTCGTTGCATGCTTTGGCAGGGATTTCTTCCCCTCAAACTCTCAAAATCAGAGGTTTTATTAAACATCGCCCAGTAGTAGTCTTGATTGATAGTGGAAGTACACATAATTTCATCCATCAAAAAGTCGCAGAAGCAGTACATTGTTTTGTACGAGCAGTTTCTAACTTCCAAGTTCAAATTGCAGATGGAGGCACAATGAAATGTGAAGGCCGTTGTGAAAATGTCAAACTTCAAATGGGGGATTATCAGTTGAAAACCCACATGTTTGCCATAAACATGGGGGGTTGTGACATTGTCCTTGGCGCTGACTGGCTCCGCACTCTTGGGCCAATCACAATGGATTTCCAGGAGTTGTATATGAGTTTTAAGCAGAACAACCACACACATACCCTCAGAGGACTCCAGGCGGGAGCCCCCTCTATCATAAGCTCGCATAGGATGGAAAAATTGTTAAAAAAGGGCAATCATGGAGTGGTAGCTCAATTTAATGCCATCTAGGGAGTCGAAACGAAGCAGCCGCCACTCATCCTGAGATGCAACAGATTTTAAACAACCATCTCCCAGTCTTTGACAAGCCTCATGGGCTTCCACCCTCGCGAGGGGAACATGATCATAGCATCACCTTGGTTCCAGGGGCCCAACCCCCAAATGTGCGCCCATAC
>APFE031694269.1:90565-160904 GCA_000404065.3 Pinus taeda
CTGCTCTATTGGAGGTTGCCCCCTCGAAGAGGCAAGTGAACATTACTCTCTGAATAATAAAATCATTGCTATTCTGTGTTTTGGGTATCTTTTCTTCGCATATTCTGTATTTGGGTATCATTTGCAGGTTAAGAGAATAACAAGCTGGTGCACATATCCTGAAAGCCTATGTTTGATTCTTCTAAGGCTTATGAAGTGTTTAGGGTCATATGGTGCCCAGTAGAAGCTCTGTTTTAGCATGAGTTCTTGTCCTAGCATGTTGTCTGCATCTTTCCATGCTTCTTCCCTTTTGTTGAAAACAAAGGGACCCAATTGGTGTTTGATTTTCAGCTGAACCTTCTTTTTTTTTCCGTGGAAATAGGTTAAGTCTACATGACTAAATTGCCTAAAATATTCCAAGGCAAAGAGTCTCATAGGGACATATCTTGGCAGTTTGTAGGGAGACAACTCACACCCATAAATTCTGATTACTATGTGGTTTTGGTAGAAATACCAATCACCAATACTGTAGCCTTTAGAAAGATGCAGGATCCTTTGCATTTCAACAGTAAGCCTGGCAAGAGGAGCCAGCGTCAATAGGCAAGTAGCAGGGTAAATGAATAGGTCAATAAACTCACAATATGTGTATGGAGAATGGTGGACTTCATGGAAAACCGAGGTCCAATAAACAACCGATCTCCTCTCTCCCTTTGGGTCTAATCTTCTGAGCGGAACCTTGAAACTATCTGGGTGATAGTAGAGCAACAAGTGGTATATATAAGAAGTGTATTTAAACAATCTTTCTCTCTCCATCATCATGAATTGCTCATGTATTTTGTTTGCTATGAATGTGGCATAGTCATACATGACATCAGGGGGCTGCCCTGGGATGAATATGGTTAGGAGAAAGAATACAGTCTCATCCACAAATTCTCTTGTTTTGCATCCTAAGATGTATGAAATCATGTCCACCATGAGCTGGCTTGTTTCATTAAATGAAACCTGATGATAGGGGGGAGGATGATCATATTGGCAGTGTAGCTTCATAAATAGCTAGCCAACTCTTGATATTTCTACATTGGGGAGCCTTGCACCCTGATCCACCAAGAGTTTCATTGTGAGGGGAACCAGAGTCTGAGGAGGCTCAAAGTTCAACATCTCATTTATAGCTTGAGGAGTGATATGGAAGAGCACAGACCCATCTGGCCTGAGAATTGCCCTCAGAGTGGGTTCATAGTGTGCATGGCATAGGTGAATGAAATCAGGTAGCACATTGACTTCTGGCAAGTAATAGCGGGGCATGCTAGATTGCCAAATCCCCAAAATATCAGTGTTATTCCTGTGATTGTTTTTGAATTGGCCCACAGCTTTGAGGTGAGTAGTAAGGCCCATCATATCTCTGATCTAAAATTCTCTATCTGCTAATGGCAGCCAGTCTAAGTCCATATGTGGAGCATTTAAAGGAGCAATGTTCAAGGCTACTGGAGTCTCCATATCTGATAGTGCTGGTATGGATGGAAATGTAGGTGCCAAACAGCAATAGGAAATGGAATCTAAGCTCAGAGGGTATTATCAACAGTCTAAAACTGACTTTCTTTCCCAAACCGATTTCTGTGTATTCAATTTATGATGAGTGACGGATTTACAGCCCTTTGACTGGGTTCTTCACACAGAATTGTTGAATTGCAGGCTCTGTGGACTGAGCGCTGAGGGAAGAGGAGCTGGATTTCGCCCAAAGGGGCACAAGTCTGCAAAGGGAAAGGGAAACTGAGGGTTTCCTCTTTAGGAAAATAGGTTGCACTTAACTGGAACAGGGAGCTCAGTTGAATTGACTCCAAGTTTGAGCGATTCGTGGAGTTCTGTGAGTGAATATAGACGAACGCAGTGTTGGAATAGCTCGTTTGCAGAGGAGATTAATTGAAATTTGCAAGATTGCTGTGAATTACCAGCTCAAGTAAGAAATGTCGAGCAGGGGAGGATTGATGGGAATGCTAATGGAGAAAAATGCAGGTACCTTCAGCAATTTTGAACAGAGAAGAGAAAAACAGGGCTTTCAGGTGAAATGCGGATAAATACCTATTTACCGGGCACTGAGGGCACTTGGGTAGGTACAGGTGAGCTGCAGAGTGCTGTTGCAGAGCAGGATTGTAGGTTGATAGTCTGTAGAAGCTCCGGGAGTGCAAAATAGTGGAAAAATGCATGCACATCGTTTACACAGCGAACACAAAAATAAACCAAAATAGTCGTTTTCCCGACATTTTAACCAAATTCTGGAAATTTGGCGCTTTCCTTGGATGACGTCATCATGACGTATTTTTTGTCTGGTAGCGGGTATGGAGATGGCGTGGCGGCTGACGTGGATGATGATGTTAGCATGACACGGTGGCAGAGTGATGACATCAGCAAGTGACATGGCGCAGGCATAGTGTAGGGGCAGGCAATGTGGCGGCAATGTCATACAGTGACATAAGCGACGGGAGAGGGCGGTAAGCAGTTTGCGTCAGACCGCTTTTGGTACGGGGGCGGTATGTGTCAGGGGCGACCCGATGCAATAGGCGGCCAACAGCTATCCCGGTGTACGATGGTGAAACCGTCGACCATCGGGCGCTATCGTACCACCATGAAGGGGCGCCTGATATTTATGAGGCCTGTCGGATCTGGGAGATCTGATCTGACGGTGGACGGGAAGGCAAAATGCTCAGGGTTTAGCAGAACAGCGCACCCGATAATCGGAATTTTTTTACGGTTGCGGGTGGGTTAAAACCTTATGTTTTGAGTAAAACATGCTCATGATTTGGCTGTTTTATCAACCGAATGTTAATAAAATCCCAATAATGTGTGCGGGAGGGGGTGGTTGAACATAGTTATTTATCTAACGGGGTGTTAACTAAATTCTAAGGGTAGGTGGACGCGGATAGGCTAATACTAGATCCCAAATGAACCTAATATTTCCCGACTTTGGTTATTAGGCTATAGTTGCCATGGGAATGAATATTTAGTATTTTTGGGGTTTTTTATATAGTTTTTTGTAGAATAGGGATGGGAGAGTAGTTAGGGAGCTACATAGTAGAATTAGGAGTTAATATGACTTGGTGAAGTGGAAATGTAGGGGAAATGATGCCAAGTTTCAAGATCTGGAACTTAGATATGTGATTTGAATAGGATATGGGGAAAAGATTTTACACAAGAAATGTGGCTTCTTTTCAGCAAGTCAACTTCAGAAGTCAACTTGGTTCTCAACTAGAATGGAGTGGAAATGGACTTTTGGGCAAATCCCAAAGTCCTTGAGGGGATGTTAGTGAATGATTTTTGAGGGGATGAAGGGGGAGTTAGACATGCTTCCAAACCTTGCCATCAAATAGTGCCTTGGTACTCCTGCTTCCAATGAGATGAGCTTTCTTTGTTTAGGTCAACACTGAAGATGATCTCACTTCTGCAACCCCAGGCTACCTACCCAGCCTAATACACCTAGCATTTTTTTTTTGTTTCTTCAGGAAAGGGTGCATTTAGAAAAGCAAACCCTGATTTCCTTTCTTTTTATAACTGCCCTCCTATCTAGAAACTACCCTTATTTCTTCCAAGGGCCTAGATTAAGCAGTTGGGCTCCTTAATTCTCTACCTAGCTAATGATCTGCCAAGTTTAAACAGTTTGGACAGATTTTCTTTCTCTATCTTCTAAAAAAAGAAATTTAAACCTAGGGAGGCCAGGATTAAGTTGTTTGGCCCTCCCTTAACTATGAAATTCTTCAAAAATGGAACTTTTGCAGCATGAAAAGGATGAACATTTTTGGCACTTCCACTGTCAATCATGAAACATGAAACATATTGGTATTGGAAGCTAACAGTGGCTCCACTTGGGGGTGGCCTTTCCTTGTGAAAGGCCAAGAACAGCAGATCAGACTGCCTTAATCTCTTAGTTGTTGCTGCACTCTGAAATTTTTCTTCTTCTCAATGCATTTGACTGAATTCTTGTAAGCTGATATACAGTATCTTTTTGAGCTGATTTGCAGAGAAATTGCTACTCTGCTTGCCTTTTGGGTGCTTGTAATCATGTTGAAATCTGCTTGGAAACTTCTTTGGGATTATTTCAAACAACAAAGATCTAAAATGGAACTTTCTTTGATCTTCCCTTCAAAATTTGCTGCGTTATTCCCTCTTATCGGCCTGTTATAAAAGTGAAAACAAAGTGCTGGAAATATAAAATATTAATGTACAAATAACATACAGAGTTGTGTTGTATATAGATGGGATCATGATAATGCTTCAACATGCGGCCATTAACAGGGCTTTCCTCAGCTGTGGTACCATCCAAATTTTTCAGAAAATATGTGTTATTGCCCTAAACAGCAGAAATAACAAAGGGGCCTTTCCAAAGGAAATCGAACTTGCCATGCTTTCCTTTGTCCTCCCTTCTCGAATCCCATCTTAAGACTTTCTTGCCCATGAAGAAATGCTTAGCTTTTGTTCTTTTGTCAAACATTTTCTTGAGCTTTTCTTGTAAAATTTGATCTCTCTCATACACTTGCTCTCTTGTTTGCTGCAAATGGATGGTTTGGTTTATCCTCCTTTGGATATCATTGGGCTCAGCCTGAATCTCTTGCAGCAGCTTGATAACAGGGACTCCCAAAGAAGAAGGGAAATTAGCCTCCATGCCATAGACTAACTCATATGGGCTCATCCCAATGGATCTCTTGGTTGTCAATCTATAAGCCCATAGTGCATTTGTGAGCTTTTTGTGCCAATTCTTTTTATTTTCTTCTAAGACTTTCTTGATGATATTGATTAGGCTTTTGTTGGATGACTCGGCTAGGCCATTACCTTGAGGGTAATAGGCTGTGGAGTGACCTAAGGTGATGTGAAATTTATGGCAAAAATTGATCATTCTCTTGGATTTGAAGGCAACAGCATTGTCTGTGATGATTTTTTCAGGGCAGCCAGATCTAGACAGAATATTGATTTCAAGGAATTGGATAATGGTGGAGTCATTGGCTTGCCTACATGGGATAGCTTCAATCCACTTGGTGAAATAATATGTGGCCGTTAGAATCCACTTGTGCTGGCCTAATGATGATGGGTGGATTTCTCCAATGAAGTCAAGACCCCATTGTTGAAAGGGCTTCTCTATTGAAATGGGCTTAAGGGGCAAGGGAAAAAGCTTTCTTTTTCCTTCAAAGACTTGGCATTTGTGGCATGAAACCGCAAACATTTTGACATCTGCAAACAATGAGGGCTAATAGAAACCAGCCCTTAGTATCTTATTAGCAGTGGACTTCCAATATAGGTGCCCTCCACAGTCCCCTGCATCGAATTCTTTCATAACACTGTCAGTTTCGTCTAAATTTAAACAGTTCAACAAAATTCCTTCATGGTTTTTCCAAAACAGGGCACCATCTAAGACACAAAACTTTGATGCTTTCATTTTTAGAAATCTCTTTTTGGTTCTAGACAAACCTGGGGGAGCACACATGTTTAACAATATAAAACAAATATCAACATACCATGGGGATTGTAAAAAAACTTCACTGATCTGTGGACTCGCCAGCTCCTTTTCATTGTCCAGTTCATTTATATCTAAGGCTTGAAAATTGGTTTCGGACATCAGTTTGGCTAAACCTTGTCCCTTTATTAGCTTGGTGGGTTTTATCTCAATGTCATACCCCAGAATGTTGGAAATCCACTTGCCTCTTTTGCCTTATAATCCCTCTTGGGTTAATTTGTCTTTCACCACAGAGTTCGGGACATAAGCATTCACATGGGAGTATAAAATGTAAATTCTGAAGTCTTTGATGGCCTTAACTAGGGCATAGGCCTGCTTCTCCATGATTTGATACTTCAAGGGGGCATCCCTAAGGGCTCGGCTGAAAAAATCAATGGGCTTATCATTTCCTTGGTGATCCTTTTGTAGGAGGACAGCAGCGATGGAATGTTCAGATGCAAATGAAAAAATGATGAAATCCTTATCAAATTGTGGACTTGTGAGGACTGGTGCTTGTGTTAATGCAGTTTTCATACCCTCAAAGGCTTTCTTGGCTTCTAAAGTCCATTTTACCTTGGAATCTTTCTTGAGCATATTGCTCAGCAACCTTATCAGCTCAACCAAGTTTGGGATAAATCTTCTTAGGAAATTGATCTTTCCCAAGAAAGCTTGCAATTCTTTGATGTTTCTTGGATAAGGGATTTGTAGAATGGCTTGAATCCTTTCAGGGTCAATTCTAATCCCATCTTTAGAAATGATATGGCCAAGAAGTTTGCCTTCTTCTAGACCAAACAGGGATTTCTTAGGGTTTAAAGATATGCCATATTTCCTAAAGGTTAGGAATATTTGCCTTAGGTGCTTCAGGTGCTCTTGATCAGATTTTGAGAAAGGAGTAAGGTCATCAAGGTAGACAACCAAAAAATCATGGATTTCCTTGGCGAAAGCAATGTCCATGGCCCTTGGAAAGGTTGCACCTGCATTTTTGAGCCCGAAAGGCATTTTGACATATTTGAAGGTTCCCCATGGTGTGGTAAAGGCTGTCTTGTCCTGGTCATCCGGGTGAACTAATATCTGATTGAAACCTGAGAAGCCATCAAGTAATGAAATTCTTGAGGACCCCACTACTCTTTGTAGAATATGGTCCATTTTGGGCAAAGGATAGTGGTCTTTTAAAGAGACTTGGTTTAAGTTTCTTAGGTCTACACACAGTCTGATCTCACCTGATTTTTTCCTTGTGGGAACCAGATTGGATACCCATTCAGAAAATCTGATGGGTGCTATGATACCTGCTTCAAACATTTTCTTCACTTCCTTTTCAATGAGGGGAAGAAGCATAGGGTTAATTCTTCTCAGTTTCTGCTTAAATGGCTTTTGGTTTGGTTTTAAGGGAATAGTATGTTGAATAACTGAGGTGTCATAGGACTTTAAGTCCTCATAACTCCAAGCAAATACATCTTGGAACTCTTTGAAAAGATCCACATACTTTGTTTTTTGATCAGGTGGCAGATTTTTGGACAATTTAATGACTTTGGGCTTCTCTGTTGTCCCAATATTGCAGTCTTCAATTGCAGTATTTGAGGGTTGCATTTTTGGATTTTTGGGGATGTCATTTGCATCAAACATGTCTTCTAATGGAGTTAGGCCAGCAGGCAGAAAGTTGTCTTTTAAATCAATGATTTCGGCCTCTATTTTGGCTATTTCCTCCAAATTCATTTGTTTCAGCTGTTCTATATTTTTCTGGTCAAAGATAGTTGGGCACAATATCTGTTTTGCTGCTTCAGCTGTTGGAGTTTGCTGACTTTGGCTTACTGTTTGTTGTTGTTGGTCATCCATGACATCCTCATCTATATTTATGCCTGAAAACTCCTGTTGTAAGGTGAGGAAATTATTAATTTGTACATCATTTTCAAACACTTGCCAGTCTTTGATATTTTCAGGGACAGCCAGCCTGTGCTTTATCTCAGCAATGAAATGGTGATTGGGTTCAAAAGGCAACTTGTAGGTGCTAGCAAAGGTTGTTAGGTTGTGTGCATGTATGTTGTGGTTTCTGGAAATCTTAGCAAGCTGGAATTCGGTGAAGGAATTGAGTATGTCTGTGGCAGCAGACCTGTAAGCTCTTAACCTATTGTCATTGGTGACAAAGTTTCCTTTCACCTGTTGTATGATCAGGTCAGAGTCTCCTAGAATTGAGACTCTTGTGGCTCCCAGGGATTTGATCAGTTTGAGGCCTAAGAGGAGGGCTTCGTATTCTTCCATATTGTTGGTACATTTGAAATTCAGTCTATACGCATGACCCTCTACATGGTTGTTATGTGTATTGTGAATCCATACTCTTGCCCCTGCTCCTAACTTATTAACTGAACCATCAAACTCTAAATACCATGTGATTTCTTGCTTGTGGCCAGTATCAAGAGTTTCAGTCATTTTAGGATTGGGCGGACCCAAGTTTTGTATTTGAGGAATTTGTTTGTAACTAGTTGCACTGCTTGCTCTACACTCTTAATGAGATTGGGTAAGAAATTCCTCACTCATGTTTATCTCCTGTTTCTAAAGTCAAAGGCTTATTGTTAACTGTAGGAGAATCTTCATCATAAAATAAAATAAAAGAGTCATATCAGGATGGATGAGTAAATGGGAAGTTTTGAAGGCTTTCATCACTACTCACCACATATTTCATTCAAAGTTTCTCTGTACAGTCTCTTTGGTTGCCCAAAGACTGAAATAGTGGCATAGGACATGTCTAATTGCAAAGATCCCTGGAGTTTGGCCCCCCAAGATCTTGATAACAACATGCCATACTTTGGTGGAATGTCAGCTACCACCACATCCATTAAGATTGTTTTGTTTGGGTATTGGACTAAAGAGACACACAAATCTTTGATTAGGCCTAAACACTTGACCTGACTGGAATCAAATGAGAATAAATCTTTATATGATCTCGTGATATCCAAATTTAGTTTCTCCATTACAGATTTGGGCATTAAGTTGTGTGAAGCTCCTGAATCAAACATTGCATTGTGTAAGACTTTATCATGGACATGTAAACTAACATAAAAGGGTAGGACACCTCCATTTACTATTTTTCCATCGACTTCTGGACCAAAAAGTAACTCAGGTGTATCATCTAAGACATTAACATCATCCCTATTCTCTGGTATTTGCAGTGACCTTTTTATTTTTTGTTTGTATACATCATGTTTAGCGAGCTCAGAGAGGGATAGATATTTTTAACTTGGCTATTTCAGCCTCTAAATCAAATGGTTTTTCTGATTGGGTTTTAGTATTGTAACTACTAGATTTTCCTTTTTCAACTATGTTTTCAGCAACTTTCTCCTGATTATCAGTGTTATCCTGGAGTATTGCTATTGTGGAAACGTTTTGAGGGGTGCTGTTTGAATTCTCTTTTAAGGGAGGGGTATTAATGGCTGTTTGTATGAAGGGTGGTTCTCTGTTATATCCTCTACTACCACTTCCTTTGGGTTTTGGCCTTTTCCCTCAGCAGGTTCTATTAAGGCAGCGTTTTCTTTTATTTTCATTGGTTGTTTAGTATCCTTTGTTTTGACAGGTTCTGGCACCTCTATGGTCCTACTTCTCAACTTATATTGCTTGTGAACTTCATATACAGCTGCATCATAACCTTCTCTGAATTCAAATGACTCGCCAGATTTGGTTTGAAATTGTTTAAATTCTTGGGCTTCTTGGTCATCTTGAGTTAGAAAGACCTGTTGTTCACTGTCTAGGCCCATCAGGTTGATGTGGGGGTCTTCTATTGGTTCACCAGAGGTTGAGACCTCTGCATAATTCTCTTGAAATGGGGATCTGATATTCTGATCAGGACCAGTCCTTCCAGCATTTTGGTTCAGATTTTTTCTAAAATTAGGATTCCTGGCTGTGTTGCTCGTTTTCCCTTCCCAGGATGATTTTCTTTCAATGGTCTCTACCCGGTCTCCCAATCTGTCCATACCTTTGATTATTGCGTCTAATTTTTTCTCAAATGCCGAAGGTTCTTCTTTGAAATTTGTTCTTCTTTCCGTTCTCGCTCGATTTCGTTTGGCAATCAAGTTTGCTTCCACACTAACAGCGATATTTTGCATGTCTGCTAAGTTTAATGGAGCTCTTTCCCTTAATTGATATGCCATGTCTGATTCAAATCCATTAGGGAATTTGATCAAGGCCAAGTCCGGTGGGGGTCTAAGGTTTTGTGGTATGGCATTGTATGTATTATTAAACCTAGCACAATAATCTTGAACTGTCTCTTGTGGACCCCGTTTCAAATTGTCATACTCAGTTAAAATATGTAAAGGGTCTTTCTTCTTTTCCCATCTGTTTAAGAAGACTTGACATAAGGCCTCGGGATCACCTATAGAATTTGGAGTAAGAGATCTAAACTAGGTCCTAACATCACCAGTTAGACTTTGGACAAAGATCTTCATCCTTACTCTGTCATCATCAATTTCATAATTTTCAAAATAGTCCTGCATCTTCTTGGTGTGCATTTGGGCCGTATAGGAACCAGTACCATCAAAATAAGTGATCTTACTTTGATAATCCTGAGGCAGAGCCCCTGGATTTGCAGGTAATTGTAAGGGAGCACATCTATTGGCCATATTTGCAGGAACAACTAGGACAACAAGAATAAGTGGAACAGTTGGAACAGCACCAACAACAGTGGTACTAGGAGTAGTATTCACAGTAACTGGAGGGGTGGAAGAGGCGCTTGGAGAGGTAGATGGTGAACTTGGGGAAACAGGATTTGACCGAAATAAAACTTTGACAGGGGTTGGAACACCGCTTGGTTGAACTGCTTCAGGACTAGAATCAGCAACGTGTTCTTTTTGCCCTTGTTTCCTAAGGATCTTAGGTATTAGATTGGGATTTTCAAAAACAGCTGGGGGATCTGGGTCAGGATTTGACCTCGTGTAACGAGTCTTTCTCTTTGGAGCCAGCTTCTGAACCTCTTTCTGGTCTTTTCTAGGAATAGTTGTGGTTTTTAGAAAGAGACTGATCAGACTTCGGAACAGCTGCTTGGAACTTAAGACTGGATAAAAATTGATTGAAGTAGCTTTTATATACTCCTGCAAATGCAAAGCAAAAGCATTTATCTTCAATATTTAAGGAGTAGACAGCAGTTTGAGAATAAGTTCGAGGTCCCCAGTGGAGTCACCATTATGTTATCACTCAGGTTGTTCCCTTTGACTCCCAAGGGAATACGGCCGAGGTAACCACAAACCAGTCTTTGGACTGCCGGTCCTAGCCTACCAACAGTTAGAGAGGGCTCTCTCTTCGGGATTTTACTTTGTTTAAAGGGGGATTTTAGGCTAGATATGGATTTTATTTGTGTTTTGTTTGAGTTTTGGTGGGATGATTGATATTAATCAAACAGAGTTGACATGCAAAGTATAAGAGTTTCAAACCATTGGGCATGGGGTCATGGAGTAAGACTGTTGGTGTGCTTTCTTGGTCACAAGGGGACTATGGAGCAGGATATCTATACATGAAACAATATTTAGGCGAAATAAGAATGAAATGAGGGCTAAGGAATGAGAGGCAATCAAGAATCTCTCTTTCAACTTAACAGAGGGAAGGTGAATGAGCTCTATCTAGGAGTATTCAACAATTCCTAGATAATTGTCATGCATGTGTAAATTAGGGGAAATATGAGCCGAGAGGAATTCATATTTATATCTAATTCAGAGGAAAACATATAGAAACAACAAAAATTGAGCATAGAGTGCAATTAAGCAAATTCTAGGCTATTCATTTTTCCTGTTATTTGGACAATGATAATAATGGTTAAACATGTATAATGAAATAGAACGAGGAAACACTTATTGTTCCATGTAGCAGCATGAGAATTCCACAGTCACTCTTCAACCATTTAAACACAGCAAACAGTTATTCCTCCAATCTTTTCCGCAGTCTTTGATTAAAGAAATTCTCAAATATACAGTGCAAGTCTCTCATGAAATGGATTCATCAACCAACCCCTAATAGATCTATTTTATCAGTATATATAGGAGTTTTAAAAAATATCCCAGAGGTAAATATCTGGTCATTAATATATCCATCTACCTCTGACAAAATTAATCACGATTTATGGAAAAATCGCGCAGCAATAAGTGAGGCATTTAAAGCTCTTTACTCGTTGTGGCAGGTGTCCTGTGTGTTGTTGTCCCTTCAGCTCTGGCTGGCGGTGGGTGACCGCTTCCCTGAAATGTTGTCCTGTAGCGCTATCCTGTGACACCTGTTCTGCGCTTTTGAATACCAGCGCGAACTTCGCCCACTGTTAATTTGAATCTTATGGCAGCTGAGCTATATGCTACAATTCCCTTATGCAGTCAATGAATAAGAAGGGTTTCAAACGATTTTAAAAATCTGAAGCAGCCTTCACCACCAATCCTCAGTTGGAAATTGATGTTTTCTTAACTTGTATAATGTTTCATCAACTTTGGTGTAGGTATAATAATTAGGCCAAACTGGAAAAATGTGTGCCACCTCATGCTCTATGTAAAACAAATTCTCCAGCTTGTCATATAAACTCTGCCCTATGGGAGGGACTTCTTCTTCTGTGTTGTTGGATGATGTTGTTATTTGATTCTGTATAAAAGCACTCAGCCTAATTGCATATTGTTCCTGCTTTAATAGCCTTCCAGCACTGGTGACCAGGTTGGGTAAACCTTTGGTTTGCAAATTTGCAAGCCTCTGTCTAAAGGCATTTACCTCTATATGCATCTCCTGGCACTTCCTTTCTATGGTCTGGAAAAAATTCCTCATTGTCAGCACTTTCTTGGCTTTTATTATAGCCTCTGTCCTATTCTGGATGTTTAGTACTGCCAGCTGGTCACCAGTACTAGTATTCAAAAAGTGAATTAACCGAGTAGCTTGTTCAGGCTTATTTGCTAGCAATGTTCTAGCTTTATGGGTTTCAAGCTGAGCCACAGTCATCAGTTCTACTTGGTCAAACATGGTTTGTATTCCTATCCATTGTTCAGCCAGAGAATAGCCAATTTTATTCCACAAAATTGTTCTTATCTCAGTCAAGGTCTTATGGAGAGTGAGGTCTTTCTCCAAGGCATTTATCTTATTTTCCAGGGCCTTTACTTCCCTGGTTTTCTCAGCAACTGTCATTTTTGATTTATCATAACTAACCTCAATTTTGGCTAGCTTTTCTTTTGTTTCCTTCATCTCTGTCATTTGCAATTCAAGAGCTTTAATCTCGTTCATCATGGTCTCCATGCTCAAGCTAGCCTCTTGCACTGCTACTGTTGTTGGATCTGCTGAAGTCGATGCACCTGCTGCTGAAGTTGAACCTGGGGGAGGTGCTGCTGAAGTGACTGTTGTCGAAGGAGTAGTAATTGTCGGAGCTGGTACTATTGGAGCATTTTGTGATGGTTGAGGGGTTAGCTCTGGCTGTTTCCCTCGTTGAGCTTCCTCCAATCCTTTCTCCATTTCCATTATCCTTTCATTCATCCTCATAAGTAGACTTACCACATCTTCTGCTTCTTGTTGCTGGGCTACTTCTGCAGTTTGAGGATGTATGGTGACTGGCAGCTTCATTTGTTTTCTCAATGCTGCTATGTCTTCTTCCTTTTTCTTAATCAAGGCTTGTGTGCCTTTGGGATCTTTGGGATCATGTCCCAACTCTATGATGATCTCCTCCAAGGATTTTATCCTATTATCCTTGGCCAACGATGAGGCCTTTTCGAGCTCTAACTGGGCAGAAGTGTTGTATAGAGAGTTCTACAATCTGTGGGCCAAAAGAGCCTTGTCTGCCAATGTAGAATACACCATTTCTCCAGTCTGCTTATGCAATTCAATCTGGTCAAGAGGATGTATATCTTTTGCTAGTACCTCCAAATTAGTTCTAATGTAATCTGCAGCTGATTGTGGCTACTGTGTAGTAGGCCTGAAGTGACTGAGTGTCATCTTCCCTGCATCTATATCATAGGCTGCCATTAACCTCTGCTGATTTGTTAGTGCCATTCTCATTAATTGGTTGTAAAGCTGGAACCTTATTGGTTCATTCCTAGCTTTAATCTCTGTGAATGCCTTTTTTATGTCTGAACTCCTTTGGGTCTGTTGTTTGGAGGATGAAACCTCCCCACCTGGTTGTCTCTCTTGCTCCTGCTGAAAGGAGCTGGACGATTTTTCCAAAATAGGAGGGATCTACTGCTCAGAAGTCCCCTCACCCATGATGTTTCTCATGGCCTCTTCCGTGAATTCCTCCTCAGCATAGGGGTTTAGCCTCTGCCTTTTTTCTCCTTGCTGGTCCGTGAATGTCCCTGTGGGTGTCTCATCTGTTCTGTCCCTCTTTTTACCTCTTTCCTCATTGTGAGGAGTTTGCAGCACAGGGATTTCAGGTGCTCTTGTTTGTGTTAAAGGGCTTTTCTCTTGACCCTTTTCTGCATTTGAGGACGGCTGCTCCTCCATTATGCTTTGTTGTTCAGAATGTTCAATTTCTTTGCTCTTTTCTGTTGATGATATGGCCTCTTTAGTAGGCTACCTTGAAGTAGCAGTTGATGCGCTTGATCCCACTGGTTGAGGTTGTGTGAAGGTGACCTGTGCAACATAATCCAGGTCAATTATTTTCTCAATTTCTTTCGTGTCTCTCTCTAATTTTTCCTCTTTAGTGAGCTCTTCATCATCTAAGGTGCCTTCTACCCATTCTCATTGATTGGCATATTGTTCAACGTGGGGGAGTAGCTGGTGCACATATCCTGAAAGCCTATGTTTGATTCTTCTAAGGCTTATGAAGTGTTCAGGGTCATATGGTGCCCAGTAGAAGCTCTATTTCAGCATGAGTTCTTTTCCTAGCATGTTGTCTGCATCTTTCCATGCTTCTTCCCTTTTGTTGAAAAAAAAGGGACCCAATTGGTGTTTGATTTTCAGCTGAGCCTTCTTGTTTTTTCCGTGGAAATGGGTTAAGTCTGCATGACTGAATTTCCTAAAATATTCCAAGGCAAAGAGTCTCATAGGGACATATCTTGGCAGTTTGTAGGGAGACAACTTGCACCCATAAATTCTGATTACTATGTGGTTTTGGTAGAAATACCAATCACCAATACTGTAGCCTTTAGAAAGATGCAGGATCCTTTGCATTTCAACAGTAAGCCTGGTAGGAGGAGTCAGCACCAATAGGCAAGTAGCAGGGTAAATTAATAGGTCAATAAACTCACAATATGTGTATGGAGAATGGTGGACTTCATGGAAAACCGAGGTCCAATAAACAACCGATCTCCTCTCTCCCTTTGGGTCTAATCTTTTGAGCGGAACCTTGAACCTATCTGGGTGATAGTAGAGCAGCAAGTGGTATATATAAGAAGTGTATTTAAACAATCTTTCTCTCTCCATCATCATGAATTGCTCATGTATTTTGTTTTCTATGAATGTGGCATAGTCATACATGACAGCAGGGGGCTGCCCTGGGGTGAATATGGTTAGGAGAAAGAATACAGTCTCATCCACAAATTCTCTTGTTTTGCATCCTAAGATGTATGAAATCATGTCCACCATGAGCTGGCCTGTTTCATTAAATGAAACCTGATGATAGGGGGGAGGATGACCATATTGGCAGTGTGGCTTCATAAATAGCTGGCCAACTCTTGATATTTCTGCATTGGAGAGCCTTGCACCCTTATCCACCAAGAGTTTCATTGTGAGGGGAACCAGAGTCTGAGGAGGCTCAAAGTTCAACATCTCATTTATAGCTTGAGGAGTGATATGGAAGAGCACAGACCCATCTGGCCTGAGAATTGCCCTCAAAGTGGGTTCATAGTGTGCAAGGCATATGTGAATGAAATCAGGTAGCACATTGACTTCTGGCAAGTAATAGCAGGGCATGCTGGATTGCCAAATCCCCAAAATATCAGTGTTATTCCTGTGATTGTTTTTGAATTGGCCCACAGCTTTGAGGTGAGTAGTAAGGCCCATCATATCTCTGATCTGAAATTCTCTGTCTGCTAATGGCAGCCACTCTAAGTCCATATGTGGAGCATTTAAAGGAGCAATGTTCAAGGCTACTGGAGTCTCCATATCTGATAGTGCTGGTATGGATGGCAATGTAGGTGTCAAACAACAATAGGAAATGGAATCTAAGCTCAGAGGGTATTATCAACAATCTGAAACTAACTTTCTTTCCCAAACCGATTTCTGTGTATTCAGTTTATGATGAGTGACGGATTTACAGGCCTTTGACTGGGTTCTTCACACAGAATTGTTGAATTGCAAGCTCTGTGGACTGAGCGCTGAGGGAAGAGGAGCCGGATTTCACCCAAAGGGGCACAAGTCTGCAAAGCGAAAGGGAAACTGAGGGTTTCCTATTTAGGAAAATAGGTTGCACTTAACTGGAACAGGGAGCTCAGCTAAATTGACTCCAAGTTTGAGCGATTCGTGGAGTTATGTGAGTGAATATAGACGAATGCAGTGTTGGAATAGCTCGTTTGCAGAGGAGATTAATTGAAATTTTCAAGGTTGCTGTGAATTACCAGCTCAAGTAAGAAATGTCGAGCAGGGGATGATTGGTGGGAATGCTAATGGAGAAAAATGCAGGTACCTTCGGCAATTTTGAAAAGAGAAGAGAAAAACAGGGCTTTCAGGTGAAATGCGGATAAATACTTGTTTACCGGGTGCTGAGGGCACTTGGGCAGGTACAGGTGAGGTGCGGAGTGTTGTTGCAGAGCAGGATTGCAGGTTGACAGTCTATAGAAGCTCCGGGAGTGCGAAATAGTGGAAAAATACATGCACGTCGTTTACACAGCGAACACAAAAATAAACCAAAATAGTCGTTTTCCCGACTTTTTAACCAAATTTTGGAAATTTGGCTCTTTCCTTGGATGACATCATCATGACATATTTTTTGTCGGGTAGCGGGTACGGAGATGACGTGGCAGCTAACATGGATGATGGTGTCAGCATGACACGATGGCAAAGTGATGACGTCAGCGGGTGACATGGCACAGGCATAGTGTAGGGACAGGCGACGTGGCGACAGTTTCATACAGTGACATAAGCGACGGGGGAGGGCGGTAAACGGTTTGTGTCGGACCGCTTTTGGTACGGGGGCGGTATGCGTCAAGGGCGGCCCGATGCAATAGGCGGCCGACAGCTGTCCCGATGTACGACGGTGAAACCGTCGACCATCAGGCGCTATCATACCACCATGAAGGGGCGCCCAATATGTACGAGGGCCGTCAGATCTAGGAGAGCTGATCCGACGGTGGACGGGAAGGAAAAATGCTCAGGGTTTAGTAGAACAGCGCACCCGATAATCGGAAATTTTTTACGGTTGCGGGTGGGTTAAAACCTTATGTTTTGAGTTCAACGCGCTCAGGATTTGGTTGTTTTATCAACCGAAAGTTAATAAAATCCCAATAATGTGTGCGGGAAGGGGTGGTTGAACATAGTTATTTATCTAACGGGGTGTTAAATAAATTCTAAGGGTAGGTGGACGCGGATAGGCTAATACTAGATCTTAAATGAACCTAATATTTCTCGACTTTGGTTATTAGGCTATAGTTGCCATGGGAATGAATATTTAGTATTTTTGGGGTTTTTTATATAGTTTTTTATAGAATAGGGATGGGAGAGTAGTTAGGGAGCTACAAAGTAGAATTAGGATTTAATATCACTTGGTGAAGTGGACATGTAGGGGAAATGATGCCAAGTTTCAAGATCTGGAACTTAGATATGTGATTTGAATAGGATATGGGGAAAAGATTTTACACAAGAAATGTGGCTTCTTTTCAGCAAGTCAACTTCAAAAGTCAACTTGGTTTTCAACCAGAATGGAGTGGAAATGGACTTTTGGGTAGATCCCAAAGTCCTTGAGGGGATGTTAGTGAATGATTATTGAGGGGATGATGGGGGAGTTAGACATGCTTCCAAACCTTGCCATCAAATAGTGCCTTGGTACTCCTGCTTCCAATGAGATGAGCTTTCTTTGTTTAGGTCAACACTGAAGATGATCTTGCTTCTGCAACCCTGGGCTACCTACCTAGCCTAATACACCTAGCATTTTTTTTTGTTTCTTCAGGAAGGGTGCATTTAGAAAAGCAAACCCTGATTGCTTTTTTTTTTTTATAACTACCCTCCTATCTAGAAACTACCCTTATTTCTTCCAAGGGCCCAGATTAAGCAGTTAGGCTCCTTAATTCTCTACCTAGCTAATGATCTGCCAAGTTTAAACAGTTTGGACAGATTTTTTTTCTCTATCTTCTAAAACAAGCAATTTAAACCTAGGGAGGCCAGGATTAAGTTGTTTGGCCCTCCCTTAACTGTGAAATTCTTCAAAAATGGAACTTTTGCAGCATGAAAAGGATGAACATTTTTGGCACTTCCACTGTCAATCATGAAACATGAAACCTATTGGTATAGGAAGCTAACAGGTGGCTCTTCATCTTGGACTTGGTCTCCATATACAGGATACGAACCCTCAAGAGGGTCATAATGGCAGTTATAGGGTGAGCATTGAGAGCCATGGACCCCCACCACAACAAAGCATTGATTTCCACACCATGGGCTCCTTCAGAACCACACATGTATTTTTCGTGCCCTAGCCATACAGAGACAATGATGTACTTGGATAACGTTGCCCAACCGGCCACACACTTTCACCTAACACTTGGCAGTTGATGGGGTTTGTCTCATCTGGAGAGACATGGGAGGGAATGCATCATCTTATATCCCTCACTAGTGGAGCATCAACTTTTTATTTAGCCTCTAGAGACCCATGAGACCATCGATTGTGCCCCGCAACCACTTGGGAGCACCATAGGATGTTTTGCTTAAAAATCAAGGGGCCACCCCCTTGATCATGATTTTTGGATCCCTCCTCTTCATCACGGCACTTACAGGACTCATTTTGTCCTTCCAACAACCCTTCCTACTCCATCATGCACTATTTCGGCCCCCTTGGGATGGCTCATCATTCACTTTTGTAGTTATTTGGAGGGCTTCTCACCAAAAGGGTTTTTGTTTGCACATTAAAATATTATTAGGGGCTTAATTAGGCTAATTATACCAAATCATACTTGTGAGAGGCTCATATAAATTAAATATACCTCATTTGTATTTGATCATCACACTTGGGAATTTCAGCCCTTTCACTAGAGCTTTTTGACCTGCAATTTGTGGAAATATTTGGATGAATAAATGCATTTTGAATTGTGGAAAGATTTTTCTATCTGTCTTGGAACTTATTGTTAAGAATAATGTGGATAGATATACTCTTATTTTTCTTGTAAGTGAAATGTAATTCTATATTTTTGTTTTAATGGATTTTTAATAAATGGAATCATTTTCTTATGGTGAAAGAATGTGCCCTAATTAACGTGAATTAGTGGAATCATTGAAACTATTGAAGAGTTTTGCATGTGTTACTCATTGGACAAAGAATGAATGAATTCTCCTAGAGGACTGTTTACATGTGGACCCTTGAAAATCCATAATAATTTCCATCAAATTATAAAAGTCGAAAGTTGTTGTATAGTTGCATCCATAGAGAGTGAAGCTGCTTCTTTAGGCCTCCTTGGATGTTAAGTTATGGTATGTTCTATGCTTACAGAAATTTAATTTTCTTACTTATTATTATTCATAGATTTGCAATCACACGTGCATAAATAAAGTGCAGATAGAACATTAAACGATCAACAGAAAACAAGCCAAGACAAGAGACACAAGATGTGGCGGCTAGCTAGGGATAAACCCCAATATAAATATTAGGTAAACCCTTTGATCAAATCTTTCTTTATCTTCAATAATCTAGCAGAGATAAATAGTACATAAATCATATTTATGTTTGCAGCAGCAAACCCTAGATCAGTCCCAAACTAGGGCAAACAATATCTCACAAACCGACTGTCGGATCTACTCGATTCCACCACCAAAATGTACGGCCTTCAGAGGAGGTCCAGATGAACCTACAACGCAGTTCAAAAGAGGAGGTTTGATGGTCCACGCTGGTCAAAGTTTGGATCTGCAGTTGCAGCATCAGTTTCAGCAGCTTCCTTCAAACTAGGGCGGTCGATATCTCGCAAACCGACCGTCGGATCAGCTTGATTCCACCACCAAAAGTTGCGGCCATCAGAGGAGATCCAGATGGACCAATAGTGCAATTCTGATGAGGATATCTTCTGGTCCACGCAAGTCAAACTTTACTTATGTAGTTGCTGCCCTAAAATCTGCAACTACGTCTCCACATGTGTGAGAAAGGTCTCTTTTCTGCGCAGTAAAGAAGAGCCTCTTTTCTGTGCAGGAGAGAGAGAGAGAGATGTGAGGAATGAGTGAGTTCAAATGAGGTAAAGTCCTCCTGTATTTATACACAACTGTTGATGTTTGAATAGATGCGACTGTTGGGCTTCTGAGCCTACATGAGTTGTAGGTCGACTTGATAATAATTCCATAATCCAAATAAATTCATATCTCCATAAATACTTATCGGAATTGGATGATCTTTAGATCAATCCTACACCTCTCAATGAGAGGAATCTAAAAAAAATATTATCAGCCATGAATGAGATGTCCCTCATGGAGTTTGGCCCTAGTTGCCTATTTAACACTCCCTCTCAACTAGGGAGAACTCCATCTGCAATATGTTTGTTGGTCACTACTATTCATCCATCAAATTCACTACCATGTACAGCTTGACCCCTGCTCTATTTTGCCTACTCTTGCTCTATTCTGTTCTACCCTGTTCTGATCTACTCTGCATTGTCTAAATTATGAAGAGGAAGAAATGATCGAGGATGTATCATACTGACTCCAAGTCAGTCTTGGAGTATGTACCACTAGTCCCAGACCAGTCTCAACTAACCCGAAGTTAGCGTCATAGTGAGTACAAGTCTTATCATTGGTCCCAGACCAATATCATCCTCCACCGACTCAAATTCAGTCTTAGAGTGCATACCACTGGTCCCAGACCAGTCTCAACTGACCCGAAGTCAGTGTGATTGTATGTACCACTCCTACCACTGGTCCCAAACCAGTATCGCAGGCTCAGAGAGTGTACCACTGGTCCCAAACCAGTCTCAACCGACCCGAAGTCAACGTCATAGTATGTACAACACCATCATGACATATTTTTTGTCGGGTAGCGGGTACGGAGATGACGTGGCAGCTAACATGGATGATGGTGTCAGCATGACACGATGGCAAAGTGATGACGTCAGCGGGTGACATGGCACAGGCATAGTGTAGGGACAGGCGACGTGGCGACAGTTTCATACAGTGACATAAGCGACGGGGGAGGGCGGTAAACGGTTTGTGTCGGACCGCTTTTGGTACGGGGGCGGTATGCGTCAAGGGCGGCCCGATGCAATAGGCGGCCGACAGCTGTCCCGATGTACGACGGTGAAACCGTCGACCATCAGGCGCTATCATACCACCATGAAGGGGCGCCCAATATGTACGAGGGCCGTCAGATCTAGGAGAGCTGATCCGACGGTGGACGGGAAGGAAAAATGCTCAGGGTTTAGTAGAACAGCGCACCCGATAATCGGAAATTTTTTACGGTTGCGGGTGGGTTAAAACCTTATGTTTTGAGTTCAACGCGCTCAGGATTTGGTTGTTTTATCAACCGAAAGTTAATAAAATCCCAATAATGTGTGCGGGAAGGGGTGGTTGAACATAGTTATTTATCTAACGGGGTGTTAAATAAATTCTAAGGGTAGGTGGACGCGGATAGGCTAATACTAGATCTTAAATGAACCTAATATTTCTCGACTTTGGTTATTAGGCTATAGTTGCCATGGGAATGAATATTTAGTATTTTTGGGGTTTTTTATATAGTTTTTTATAGAATAGGGATGGGAGAGTAGTTAGGGAGCTACAAAGTAGAATTAGGATTTAATATCACTTGGTGAAGTGGACATGTAGGGGAAATGATGCCAAGTTTCAAGATCTGGAACTTAGATATGTGATTTGAATAGGATATGGGGAAAAGATTTTACACAAGAAATGTGGCTTCTTTTCAGCAAGTCAACTTCAAAAGTCAACTTGGTTTTCAACCAGAATGGAGTGGAAATGGACTTTTGGGTAGATCCCAAAGTCCTTGAGGGGATGTTAGTGAATGATTATTGAGGGGATGATGGGGGAGTTAGACATGCTTCCAAACCTTGCCATCAAATAGTGCCTTGGTACTCCTGCTTCCAATGAGATGAGCTTTCTTTGTTTAGGTCAACACTGAAGATGATCTTGCTTCTGCAACCCTGGGCTACCTACCTAGCCTAATACACCTAGCATTTTTTTTTGTTTCTTCAGGAAGGGTGCATTTAGAAAAGCAAACCCTGATTGCTTTTTTTTTTTTATAACTACCCTCCTATCTAGAAACTACCCTTATTTCTTCCAAGGGCCCAGATTAAGCAGTTAGGCTCCTTAATTCTCTACCTAGCTAATGATCTGCCAAGTTTAAACAGTTTGGACAGATTTTTTTTCTCTATCTTCTAAAACAAGCAATTTAAACCTAGGGAGGCCAGGATTAAGTTGTTTGGCCCTCCCTTAACTGTGAAATTCTTCAAAAATGGAACTTTTGCAGCATGAAAAGGATGAACATTTTTGGCACTTCCACTGTCAATCATGAAACATGAAACCTATTGGTATAGGAAGCTAACAGGTGGCTCTTCATCTTGGACTTGGTCTCCATATACAGGATACGAACCCTCAAGAGGGTCATAATGGCAGTTATAGGGTGAGCATTGAGAGCCATGGACCCCCACCACAACAAAGCATTGATTTCCACACCATGGGCTCCTTCAGAACCACACATGTATTTTTCGTGCCCTAGCCATACAGAGACAATGATGTACTTGGATAACGTTGCCCAACCGGCCACACACTTTCACCTAACACTTGGCAGTTGATGGGGTTTGTCTCATCTGGAGAGACATGGGAGGGAATGCATCATCTTATATCCCTCACTAGTGGAGCATCAACTTTTTATTTAGCCTCTAGAGACCCATGAGACCATCGATTGTGCCCCGCAACCACTTGGGAGCACCATAGGATGTTTTGCTTAAAAATCAAGGGGCCACCCCCTTGATCATGATTTTTGGATCCCTCCTCTTCATCACGGCACTTACAGGACTCATTTTGTCCTTCCAACAACCCTTCCTACTCCATCATGCACTATTTCGGCCCCCTTGGGATGGCTCATCATTCACTTTTGTAGTTATTTGGAGGGCTTCTCACCAAAAGGGTTTTTGTTTGCACATTAAAATATTATTAGGGGCTTAATTAGGCTAATTATACCAAATCATACTTGTGAGAGGCTCATATAAATTAAATATACCTCATTTGTATTTGATCATCACACTTGGGAATTTCAGCCCTTTCACTAGAGCTTTTTGACCTGCAATTTGTGGAAATATTTGGATGAATAAATGCATTTTGAATTGTGGAAAGATTTTTCTATCTGTCTTGGAACTTATTGTTAAGAATAATGTGGATAGATATACTCTTATTTTTCTTGTAAGTGAAATGTAATTCTATATTTTTGTTTTAATGGATTTTTAATAAATGGAATCATTTTCTTATGGTGAAAGAATGTGCCCTAATTAACGTGAATTAGTGGAATCATTGAAACTATTGAAGAGTTTTGCATGTGTTACTCATTGGACAAAGAATGAATGAATTCTCCTAGAGGACTGTTTACATGTGGACCCTTGAAAATCCATAATAATTTCCATCAAATTATAAAAGTCGAAAGTTGTTGTATAGTTGCATCCATAGAGAGTGAAGCTGCTTCTTTAGGCCTCCTTGGATGTTAAGTTATGGTATGTTCTATGCTTACAGAAATTTAATTTTCTTACTTATTATTATTCATAGATTAGCAATCACACGTGCATAAATAAAGTGCAGATAGAACATTAAACGATCAACAGAAAACAAGCCAAGACAAGAGACACAAGATGTGGCGGCTAGCTAGGGATAAACCCCAATATAAATATTAGGTAAACCCTTTGATCAAATCTTTCTTTATCTTCAATAATCTAGCAGAGATAAATAGTACATAAATCATATTTATGTTTGCAGCAGCAAACCCTAGATCAGTCCCAAACTAGGGCAAACAATATCTCACAAACCGACTGTCGGATCTACTCGATTCCACCACCAAAATGTACGGCCTTCAGAGGAGGTCCAGATGAACCTACAACGCAGTTCAAAAGAGGAGGTTTGATGGTCCACGCTGGTCAAAGTTTGGATCTGCAGTTGCAGCATCAGTTTCAGCAGCTTCCTTCAAACTAGGGCGGTCGATATCTCGCAAACCGACCGTCGGATCAGCTTGATTCCACCACCAAAAGTTGCGGCCATCAGAGGAGATCCAGATGGACCAATAGTGCAATTCTGATGAGGATATCTTCTGGTCCACGCAAGTCAAACTTTACTTATGTAGTTGCTGCCCTAAAATCTGCAACTACGTCTCCACATGTGTGAGAAAGGTCTCTTTTCTGCGCAGTAAAGAAGAGCCTCTTTTCTGTGCAGGAGAGAGAGAGAGAGATGTGAGGAATGAGTGAGTTCAAATGAGGTAAAGTCCTCCTGTATTTATACACAACTGTTGATGTTTGAATAGATGCGACTGTTGGGCTTCTGAGCCTACATGAGTTGTAGGTCGACTTGATAATAATTCCATAATCCAAATAAATTCATATCTCCATAAATACTTATCGGAATTGGATGATCTTTAGATCAATCCTACACCTCTCAATGAGAGGAATCTAAAAAAAATATTATCAGCCATGAATGAGATGTCCCTCATGGAGTTTGGCCCTAGTTGCCTATTTAACACTCCCTCTCAACTAGGGAGAACTCCATCTGCAATATGTTTGTTGGTCACTACTATTCATCCATCAAATTCACTACCATGTACAGCTTGACCCCTGCTCTATTTTGCCTACTCTTGCTCTATTCTGTTCTACCCTGTTCTGATCTACTCTGCATTGTCTAAATTATGAAGAGGAAGAAATGATCGAGGATGTATCATACTGACTCCAAGTCAGTCTTGGAGTATGTACCACTAGTCCCAGACCAGTCTCAACTAACCCGAAGTTAGCGTCATAGTGAGTACAAGTCTTATCATTGGTCCCAGACCAATATCATCCTCCACCGACTCAAATTCAGTCTTAGAGTGCATACCACTGGTCCCAGACCAGTCTCAACTGACCCGAAGTCAGTGTGATTGTATGTACCACTCCTACCACTGGTCCCAAACCAGTATCGCAGGCTCAGAGAGTGTACCACTGGTCCCAAACCAGTCTCAACCGACCCGAAGTCAACGTCATAGTATGTACAACACCTACCACTGGTCCCAGACTAGTATCATTGATCCCAAATCAATGAAGGTCATCCTAGCGTAGGGAGTATGGTAGATACAATGATGCGTCCATCAGTACTACTATGGTCCCTAACTTCATTTCCCTGCTTATTGATAAGATGAGAGGTACTTCCCATGAGTCCCAAACTGCATGGGTAGGATGCCTTGACAAGAGAACTAATCAATTATGTCCACAGGAGAGCGAATCATCCTGTCCCACAAGAAAGCGAATCATCTTGTCCCACAAGAGAGCGAATCATCTTGTCCACAGGAGAGTGAATCATCCTATCCCACAAGAGAGCGAATCATCTTGTCCACAGGAGAGCGAATCATCCTGTCCATAATCGCCATGGACAACACATCATCTAGGCCTCACAGGAAAACCAATCATCCTACTACATAGTCGTCATGGAGAACACATCATCCAAACGTCACAGGAGAACTAATCATCCTGCTACATAGTCACCATGGGGTGTCACATGGAAAGTTTTGATTCTTTTACCATGTTCGTCATATGTTGCTCCAAGAAGTACCCCACACCCCCCGAAGCTCCCAGAGCTCAATACATCATACAGGACCCTCAATGAAGGGTCTTTGAACAACACCAAGTTGTTCTCGAAAAGTCAGGAATTTTACTTTCCCTAGGGGCTTTGTCAGAATTTCGGCGACCAGTTCATCTATACCGATATGTTGGAGCCTGATAGCTACCTGTTGCACCATATCTCGAATATAGTGATACCTCATATCGATATGCTTGGAGTGATCATGAAATACGGGATTTTTTCACAAACGAATCCCACTCTGGTTGTCACATAGGATAACAGTGGTATCCAATGTAAATCCAAACAGCTCACTGAAGAGCTTTCGCAACCAGATTGCCTCGTAGGAGGTCGTGCTAACAGCAATATGCTCTGCTTCGGCGATGCTCAAAGTCACCGACTTTTGCTTCCTGCTCATCCAGGATATCGAAGTAGATCCTAGGGAGAAGCAGAACCCTAATGTGCTCTTACGGTCCTCCACATTGCCTGCCCAATTAACATCCGAGTATCCAAATAGTCTCACATCTCTAGCAATGTATCTAAGCCCATATGTGATTGTGCCACGAAGATATCTTAACAGATTCTTGGCACCAATCCAGTGTATGTGGTGAGGTTCAACCATGTGTTGACTCAATGTGTTGAATGCGAAACATATATCTGGATGGGAGTTCACCAAGAACATTAATGCTCTGACGAGTTGTCGATACTCGGTGGCATTTTGTAAAACAAGTCCAGCAGCACCACTGCTTAACTTCTTGAAGTCAAGCTCCATCGAGGTAGTCACAGGGTTGCAATCCACCATACCGAATCTTTTCAATATCTTCACCACATATTTTCCTTGAGATAGGAAAATTTCCCCTGGCTTCTACCACACTTCAAGTCCTAGGAAATAGTGCATTGGTCCTAGGTCCTTCATTTCAAATTCAAAAGCCAACTCCCTCTTACATTTGTGAATGAGAGGGTTTGCACCTGTTAGAAAGAGGTCATCTACATATAGCACCAATATGAGAGTTTTGTCATCCTCAACCTTAAAGTAAAGGTTAGGATCGGCTTCACTCCTAGTGAATCCCAGCTTCATCAAGTAGTTATCGATCCTCTCATACAATGCTCGGGGTGCTTGATTCAACGCATAGAGAGCCTTCTTCAACCTACATACATGATATTTTCGATCATAAATCTCAAATCCTTCGGGTTGCTACATGTAGACCTCTTCTTTGATCGAACCATGCAAGAACGCGGTTAGGTATCCCTGATACCTGTTGGGTTTCTTACTTTCACGGAAGGTTCCACGGGTACAATGTGTCCTTTAGCATCATCAAGTAGCCCCCTAAGCCATGAAGGCCTCTTCCTAGAAGAGGAAGGCTCAGGTGGATAAATAGGATCCATGGGTTCCTCCACATCAAGCATTGTTACATCATCTACCCATAGAAACTTCAGAAGCCTTTGATCATGGAGCATGGCATGAACAGCATCCACAATCGAATGGTTCTTCCTTTCCGCCGCACCATTCTGCTCAGGAGAGTGTGGTGTAGTAGTCTCCCTCTTAATGCCAACCTCAGGTATGCCTGAGCGAACCAACTGTAATATATCAGAGGTCTTGCTTTGGCTTAAGGGGAATGGTCCCCTTTTTAGCTTTCCTTCGGCACATTCTGGACATACACCTTCTTTCTCTACTCAAAATTCGGGCATCCCTGTTACCATTTGTTTTACATTGGGTAGAGCTTTATAATGAAGGTGGTCAAACCTCCAATGCCAAAGTTTAGACTAAAGAGATGTGTCATAAGACATGACACCTAGCGAACTTCCACCGACCTGATATAATGAATCAACTCGAAACCCAAGAGTGAAGCAATCTTTAACATTATTTTCCCATACATGTACCTTGCCATTACTGAAGGTTACCTTGTAGCCTCTGTCTTCCATTGCCGAGATGGACACCAGGTTCTTTTTAAGGTCAAGTACATATAATACATCATGTAAATGGATTGTATTACCTTGATTCAATTTGAGAGAGACATTGCCTACACCTTTCACAGGGTATCTCATATTATCTCCAAGGAAAATTGCCAGGTTAGTTTCTTTCTCTATCAGATTATGGAGAACTTCTTTGTAACTAGTGAAGTGCCTTGAGGCACCACTATCAATGAGCCAAATTCCCATTGAGTCCGAAGGAGCAAAGGTAGATAGAGAAGCTAGTAGATAATATTCATCCAACTTATTTTCAACAATGTTAGATTCATACCTGGAATTTCTTGCCTTTTTGGATGATTGTCCTCTTCCTTGATTTCCAGCGCTCCTTTTGCCTCTGCCATTAGATTTGCAATCCCTTCAATTGCCATGAGAGGGATTTTGATCATCATCCCAGTGAGAGTCCTTTCTGTCAGGGAATTCCCTTGCATAGTGACCTACTTTATTACAAATGTAACGTCGACCTTTTCTTCCACCCTTAGGTCCAACCTTTCCTTTTGATTTAGTCCTGGAATTATTTCTTTTCTTAGCATGAGAAGAAAAAGAAATAGGAGGACCTTTAGGCATGGGCATTTCTTGCTCTTCTACCCTTGATTTTTCTTGAATGCATCTAGCCATTAATTCCTCGAAACCAAGAATTACATTATTGTTCAGAAGAGTAGTCCTGAACACATACCATTCGGATGGTAGTCCTCCAAGAGTCGTGAGTGCCATTTCCCTATTAGTAATAGTCTCCCCAATAGATAAGAGATCGTTCCTGATCTCGATGATTCTTAAGAAGTATGCTTGCATACTCTCGTCTTTACCCTTGTTGATTTCCTTCAGCTTATTTCTAAGAAACAAAACTTGATTTGCATCATTAACTTTAAATAAATTCATCAGTCTATCGTAGATTTCCTTGGAGGTGTTCAGATCGGAGATGTAGGCCACCAAGCGTTTGTCAATAGAGTCCCTGATGATCTTCTTCACTTTAACTTCTCTGTTCTTCCATTTGTTCCTGGCAACAGCAAGTGCATTTGATGGAGCCTCAGTAATATTGCCTCTCACATGATCCAACACTCCTTGATCCTCAAGAGTTAGATCGATAGACATCTTCCATCTGTGATAGTCAGCTTTCTCACAGAGCTTGTCCTCAGCAGGAAAAAGTGATGAGGAACCCATAGTTCTTTTAGGATATCCTTACCAATCTTCTCTTCGGTGATTGCTCTTGCTCTTGCTCGGGCTTTGTCTTCACCTCAGCTCTAATCCCATGTTAAGTTATGGTATGCTCTATGCTTAGAGAAATTTAATTTTCTTACTTATTATTATTCATAGATTAGCAATCACATTTGCATAAGTAAAGTGCAGATAGAACATTAAACGATCAACAGAAAACAAGCCAAGACAAGAGACACAAGATGTGGCAGCTAGCTAGGGATAAACCCCAATATAAATATTGGGTAAAACATTTGATCAAATCTTCCTTTATCTTCAATAATTTAGCAGAGAGAAATAGTACATAAATCGTATTTACGTTTGCAGCAGCAAACCCTAGATCAGTCCCAAACTAGGGCAAACAATATCTCACAAACCGACCGTCGGATCGACTCGATTCCACCACCAAAATGTACGGCCTTCAGAGGAGGTCTATTTGAACCTACAGTGCAGTTCAGAAGAGGAGGTTTGATGGTCCACGCTGGTCAAAGTTTGGATCTGCAGTTACAGCTTCAGTTTCAGCAGCTTTCTTCAAACTAGGGCAGTCGATATCTCGCAAACCGACCGTCGAATCGGCTTGATTCCACCACCAAAAGTTGCATCCATCAGAGGAGATCCAGATGGGCCTACAACACAATTCTAATGAGGAGATATTCTGGTCCATGCAGGTCAAACTTTACTTCTGCAGTTTCTGCCCTAAAATCTACAATTGCTTCTCCACATGTGTGAGAAAGGTCTATTTTCTGCACAATAGAGAAGAGCCTCTTTTATGCAGGAGAGAGATAGAGAGAGATGTGAGGAATGAGTGAGTTCAAATGAGGAAAATTCCTCCTATATTTATACACAATTGTTGATGTTTGAATAGATGCGATTGTTGGGCTTTTGAGCCTACATGAGTTGTAGGTCAGCTTGATAATAATTCCATAATCAAAATAAATTCATATCTCCATAAATACTTATCGAAATCGGATGATCTTTAGATCAATGCTACACCTCTCAACGAGAGGAATCTAATAAAAATATTATCAGCCATGAATGAGATGTCCCTCATGGAGTTTGGCCCTAGTTTCCAATTTAACATTGGAGAGTGAGGTTCCCTGAATCTTGATCATTTTGACTACAATCTTCCCAATAGCTAGGCATTGTCCCTAGATCCTTGATGATCACAATAACTCAATGAGGCATCATTATTTTGACCTTTTTTTCCTCCTTTTCCTCTTCCCTTCAAGGATTAGTGGCCTATCTGGGGCCTGATGTGAAATCCTTTAGGAGTGATACCTTGCAAAACTAATTGGACAGGCTTTTGCGTTGTTGTTTTCTTTAGCTCTCCTCCGATTTTGGAGTCATTCTCACAGTTCAATCTCGAAATAATTGATGTCCTAGCTTTCGTACCAAGTGGAAACCCTTAAATATGCTTTGACTTGGGGATTTCATGAAGGTTTGTAAGTTACAGTTTATCATTCAAAACATTTTCTCTTAGCTATCTTGACCTTGGCTGAGCCTTTATCTTGGCATATCTCTCAACCTTAGGTCTAGTATAGTATCTCTTTCTCGAGGGGTTTTTCATGTAAATTCATCCTAGATCCTCCCAAAGTTCACGCTTTAATTGAATCTTTCCATTGAATGAACCATCCTTTCCTCACCTCGAACCCTAGTATAGACATACTAATCAAAAGTGAGGCTTACTAGGGCTCCTCCCATTGTTGAAAATCTGAGAGAAGAAGGGGACATAGGTTATGGTGATAGTGGGCCTTGTCCAAAATTATTATTGTGCCTTCTAGCTTTAGCCTACCAATTAGGCATGTTAGGTTGTGCAACAACATTTTTGGCATCGTTGTTGGGGACACGAGACGTGTGTCTTGTTTCCTTAGGACATCATTGATATATCCTTTCGATGGCTCCATTGGAAGCATGAAGCCCTTGTTCATCATTGAAATTTAAGGTCAAATGCTTGTAGGGTGAAGCAAGCATCTCTCTAGGCATCTATGATTTCACCCTAGTGACTCCTACATAATTGATATGTGTAAACCTAATAACAGGTCTTGTTTTGATGAATTCTCTGCTTTGGTCATCACTTCCATCCCTGGGCATCCTAATAATGTCACTTGGGATGCCCAATTTTTATATTGATCCACTTTCTAAATTAATCATGTAGCAAGGTTTGTTGAAAATACCTCAAAGGTTAAAGTGATTCACCGGGATGTCCTCGTATTTTTATTCATGAGATCCCGTCATAATTCATGTCTACATAATTGTGAACCTTGGAGTATCTCATATATTGAAGAATGTTTTGATGGATTTCTTAAACATTTTCAAGCATGACAACCATTAAATATTCAAGAGGAAGCCTTCATTGAGCATCATGAATATATTTGGAAAATATATCATGCTACCCCTTTGGGCTTTGATATCAATGATTACTTACATATTGAAGATGGGAAATGGGAAGTTCATGGGAATTTTTTTGACAGTGACCCTATCTATGACACCAATGATGATGATATCAATGAGACCTTGTCTTTACTCACAATCTTGGGGATGTAGTTGAGTCGCATGTGGACCCTTTCTTCAACCCTTCTTACACTACACTAATAATGAGGAATCCTCTTTCCCTCTCCAAAGTATGATCATCATGAGCAACCTACTTGTTGTGTCTCTTCATGCCATCAGTCTCCATTTCCTTCCGATCATGACCTTATGATGGCCATAAAGCACGACATAAATGATAAGGACCATCATGAGAATGATATGTATGAGGTTGCCATTCATCATAGATTTATGAGCTTAATTGTTGACATTGTTATATTTTGGTTAAAAGAGAGGATCTCATGGAGTAGGTTGCATCCCTTTATTCCTTCTTCACCCATGATACTCTATGTGGGGTCATTTTATTTTCCCACCTCCTGCCCTTGTGACCTTCCATATGGCCATTCTTGTTCATGTCTTTGTATCTATTGCATGAGAAGAAAGTGTTCTCATATTTATTGGATGATATGTTGGTTGCATTAGGTTTATACTTACATTTAGTACTTGCATGATATAATATGCATGTTAGAGTAGGATGCATTGCATATTGGTTTTGCATTAGAAACTAACATCATATCATATTTTTCATGCTATAATAGGTGAATTTAGATTAGAATTTCATATATTTTATTTCATGTTGATTTTTAAGGACTAAAAAAGCATGGCCGATCAAAGGACGCCATCAAAATATGTTGCCCCATTTAATTTGTTTGTGATGTGAAGGTAACAGGTCTATGGTCCTAAGAGATTGTTGGTGTTCTCATGACCTCCCTATTCAAGTACATGGTTCATGCACTCTACTAAGAGCTCATGTCCCAGTCGGAACCAGATGTTACCCACCACCTATGGGTTGTTATTTTTTGTAGCATCAGATGTGTTCTAGCCACGAAATTTGGTGAAGCTAGAATGCATGAGATCTCCAAAACCTAGAAATCGTTTCTAAAATTTCCACCTAGATATGACTTAATTAGATTATTAACCTATTTTTTAATGTTTCCTAAGTCTAAACTTAGGAAAATTGGTTAATAAATCAGAATTAACTAAGTCAAGGTAATAATATACTAGAAACTCACACAGATCAACTTCAAGATGATCCTATCCCTTTATTAAGTTTTAATCTTGGTCGTTGGTGTTCCAACATATGATTATAAGAAGAAGTTAGTGGGCACTTGGAAAATACACTAGTAATGCATATTCCTTGGAAGATCGAGATAGCAACAATAGAGTTCGAATCAGAAAGGGACGCAGATGTCATAGGGGCATAGACAATGATCATGTGGAAGTTTTCCAGATCTATAGACACAGTAGCAAGGAGGTCGAGTTATTCCTAGTGAGGTGGCATAGAGGACTACACAGTTGCTTCAGAAGACCAACTTGATTTAGTTGGTGGAAAAATTGTTTTCAGTTCTAGAGGTTGGGTAGAGGTTCCAAAGTGTCATAGAAGAGATTTCCTCAATAGAGACAAGCAGAATGACTTCATCATAGGTAGTTCAGAGGCTAGATGTCATATGTTATGCACAAGCATTATGTAGAGGCTGATGCAGAGGGTCCAGAAGGACAAGTTATTTGAAGGAAAGTTGTGTTGGGTTTGCTTGTGGAAGAAGGGTAATTCCCTTACATAATTTTGGCCATATTTTCTTATTGTTTCGATTGTTAGTTGGGCATCCATATATTGTACTCATAATTCACACCTGCGTAATAATCAAATCCTCATCTACTGCACTCGTTTTCCTAAGTTGGGTTTTTCCTGGGACAGTTGTGCAAAACTAACAGTGTCATATTTTTATGTGTGTGCTAGTATTTTCTCAAATTCCAACACTATTTTTCTTTCATAGTATTTGTTTGTGAAAATCATGGTGTGAATTATTTGGTATTTTCCATAGAAAGCTACAAATAAAATTTTAAATAAATTAACAATTAGGAAAATAATTTCTAGTTGCTATGATAGATGAAATTTTCACATGATTTCAAAACGTGGGTGATCAATCGAGAAGCTCAAAAGCAGAGGAGAGAATTTCACTACTCAGAGGAAGCAGTAGGATGAAATTCCTAGAGAATGTGTAGTTCATTGACACGCAGGCCAAATTGATGGGGTAGAAATTTTATTTTCAGTTTCAAGGTTCCAAAAAAGTTGAGTTTCTCAAGATAGTGATTCCAGCAATCAAAGGGAGCAGCGGCAACTCAGGCTTTTGTTGAGCAAATTCCTTAGTTGGATGTAGATGATTTTGCAGCAGTGGAATCAACGTCGAGTGGAAGAGAAATGCACACACAAAGAGAGGAATTTCTAGATTTCTCATAAGGCTTCAAGATATGGTTTTCTAGAGGATATCCTAGATTTCCAGCAGTAGCATCTAGTGCGGTTTCTCCAAAGCAGCCAGTTCAAGTTGTTGGGATTGCAGTTCCTCTATTAGTTTCCAGAGAAGGACATTCAGAAAGGTTCAGTGAGTAGTCTCAAAGAGCATCTAAAGGTATAGCTAGGCAGATAGTAGCAGTTTTTTTCATTCAGGAGAGAGCGCAAGTTTCAAAGCTGGTAGACGAGTAGGAAAGGGAGGAGATTCCTATTTATTTTCTCCAGTTTTGAGTTTCAATATTTTGCAGCTCTACAAGCATGATTGTATGATATTTCCATAGGAGATCATGCAAGTTAGCCATAATGCATATCTGGGTAGTAGATCAACTTCCAGTTGTTGGAGGTAGATTCTAGAGGAAGTGTTAGTTGTCTACTGCGAGTTTTAAAGAAAAGAAGGGTCACATCCAAAGACTAGGCTCCAAAGGAGATAGTGAGGAACCAAATCCAGGAGGAGTATGAAACTGCAACATGCCGAATGGGCAAGGTCTGGCATAGTTGCAACAAGGAGATCAGTCAGATCAATTCCGAATTATTGCAGTAGGACCATCACCCTTACTACAAGGGGACATAGTATCATAGTAGTAGATTTAGTGTCAACAGGCACAGTCATTCATTTAGATGATAGTTTTAGATCTAGTTGCATTCAGTACATGTGAGATAGTTGCAGAGCTAAATGTAGTGACACGGGAAGTATGAATTTCCCAATTGTAGTATGCAAGTACAGTGCCAGCCATAAGATTCCTAGCACAGAGCTATGAAGCCTAGTTTCCAGTGCAGAAGGACAGTGTGAGCTACCAGGAGGGAGCAGAGACATTTACCATAGGGAGATCGAGACTCATAAGGAGTGTAGATTCAAAGGGAGAAGCCTTATGGAAGCTAGCACTTCAAGGTATGGGATATTCGACTCATTATTGTAGTAGTTTCAGCAGTAGTGTTAAAGCATCAGAAGAGTAGTAGCAGCAAAAATATGAGTAGATCGGTTTTTTCCATGTTCGTAGACATACCTCTAGGAGTTAGGGTGGGGTGATTTGATGATGTAGCCCCAGAGAGCTGCAAAAGTTTGGGCAAGATCCTTGAGGTGTCCTCCTCATGGATCATTACCTTGCTACGAGGGGTCACAATATTTAGTAGCGGGATGGATTAGTGTCAGTAGTTGTAGTCATATTCCCGAGTGACAATTGCAGATACTAGTAGCGGTCATAGGAGCGCATTGCAGTGTTGATAATAGAGAAGGTGGCTCCATGCAGAGTTAACAACAATGCATATTTTTCAGTGACAGTGTAGAAGCTAGTAATAATCAAGACTCAGGAGAAAAATACATCATACTAAACACAGATGATTCAGTATTTTGGATGCTTCTTAGTAGCAGTAGTTTTAGTTGCAACCACAACAGATGAGAGGGATTTGTAGTGCAGATGCAGGGTTGGCAACAGTATGGCAGTGCTAGCAGTATCATACATGTATCATCAAATTTTTTCAGTGGTTCATAGGCAGGATGGCTAAACATCAACTACGTGACAAGAGATGATATAGACACAGAGTGATGTGGTAGGGTGTGCAACACTAGAACACAGTCATCTCTAAGAGGGAGTGTTATTTTTTATATTATCAGATGTGTTCTAGCCACGAAATTTGGTGGAGGGGCTAGAATGCATGAGATCTCCAAAACCAAGATATCATTTCTGGAAATTCCACCTAGATATGACTTAATTAGATTATTAACCTATTTTTTTATGTTTTGTAAGTCTAAACTTAGGAAAATTGGTTAATTAATAAGAATTAATTAAGTCAAGGTAATAATATTCTAGAAACTCACACAGGTCGACTTCAAGATGATCCAAGCCCTTGATTAAGTTTTAATTCTTGGTCATTGGTGCTGCAACAGAGGATTATAAGAAGAAGCTAATGGGCACTTGGAGAATACACTAGTAGTGTGTATTCCTTAGCATATCAAGCTAGTAGTAGCAGAGTTCAAGCCAGAAAGGGACTCATGTGTTAGAGGGGTAGAGACGGTGATCCAAAGAAAGTTTTCCAGAACGGTAAAAGGGACAACAAGGAGGCCAATTTATTCCCAGTGAGGCAGTGCATAGGACTTCACAGTTGCTTCAGAAGAGCAACTTGATTTCACTCGTAGAAAAATCATTTTCAGTTCCAAAGGCCGAACAAAGCTTCCAGAGTGTTGAAGAATCTATTTCCTCACCAGAGATAGGAAGAATGACTTCATCAAAGGTAGTTCATAGGCTAGACATCATAGGGCATGGGAAATCACTACGCATAGGCTAACGCAGAGGGTCTAGGAGGACGCATTTTCTAAAGGAAAGTTGTGTTGGGTCGCTTTTGGAAGAAGGGTAACTCCCTTACATAATTTTGGCCATAATTTCTTGTCGTTTGGATTGGCAGTTGGGCATCCATATATTGTACTCATAATTCATTTTTTCATAATAAAAAAAACCCTCATCTGTTGCACCGATTTCCCCGAGTTGGGTTTTTTCCAGAGACAATTATCCAAAAATAATGGTGTCATATTTTTATATGTGTGTGCTAGTATTTTCTCAGATTTAAGCGATATTGTTCTTCCATAGTATTTGTTAGTGAAAATCACAGTGTGAATTATTTGGTATTTTCCATAGAAAACTGCAAATAAATTGTTAAATAAATTAACAATTAGGAAAGTAATTTCCAGTTGTTGTGATAGATGTAATTTTCATATGGGTTACCCCTATAGGAGAAATTTTCTCCAAGATTTGTCTTCAGCCAACAGCCCCTTGCAGCCACCTAATAGATCGATGTGCCACCATTCTCCACCACCTAAGCCAACTATTGTGTACCCTCATTCATTTGTCATGATCGTATGTTTGAAGGTGCGCCTTCCAACCCAAAAGGTATGACTTTTCATTATGTAATTGGGTATTTAATTTTTCTTTTCTTGGGCACATTTGGAAATGGATTAGTGGAGGTATTTGATGAAAAGAATGGGCTTCATCTATACCCTTGTTCCTTTACCTCAACTTGGTGGTAAGTATTGTATCCTGGTCCCATGGGATCTACTTTATGGGACACCAACTTTGGGAGTGGTACTACATGGGAAACCTTGATTTTGGTTGTGGTTTTACTTCCTGGCACCATATATCTCACTCCCCGCTACTCATTACAACCCCTTTTCACACTTTTCCCATATGGGCCCACATTTTTCCATTGGGTCCATATGGTGTTAGACTCCCCCTCCCATTGTCCACATTTGAGTTAGGCATGGAATGTCGCCCCAAAGGTTCATGCGGCTAAAAAGTTAAGAGAATAATTTAGCCACTTACAATAGGAAATGTAACACAAAATGCAAAATATGGTTGGGACATAGAAATTTAGTGTGTGGGAAAAAGACAAACATAACGTCTACCCCACTTTATGGCCATCACCTTGGTTCCTAAGGCCCCTATGAGTGCCCCCATTTCATCATTAAGGAAACCATGAATATCCCATCCCCTAGTGGGCGATGAATTGCCCAACTTTAAGGGGCTAATGATTGTTACATCATGCTCTCATACCCTGGAGCGTCGAGCAGTAAAAGAAAGAAAAATCAATAAAAGGAAAAAGGCATATGAAGAAGGGTAGAAAGAAAAGGTCAAGGTAACTCATGTATTAAGATTGCCCCCTCCTACCTCTACACACCCAATGTATGGGTTTCCTGCATTACAGCTACCCTTGTACCATCGCAAGTGGCTTGGAGACTTCCTTGTTGCCCCACTTTGTTCCACCATCATTTCACATCACACCTACCATTTGATTGATGTACCATAGACATGTCTCTTCCCTAGAGGTTGAAATCACCTAGTAGGGTCCTTTATTAACCTCTCTTGTTGAGCACAGAAACACTTATACCTTCTAAGGCCCATTTAGAAGGGCGTGCCAATATAAAGTGTCAACATTTTCCCCTGATTAATAAGCTTATTTAATCAATTACACTAATGGATTGTTGTACTGGAAGGTAAGGATACACATTGGATCTTTTACAAGATTGCAAGTGGGTCTTCATCTTGGACTTGGTCTCCTTATACAGGATCCAAACCCTCCAGAAGGTAAAAATGGCACTTATAATGTAAGCGTTGATAGCCATGGGCGTCCACCAAAATAGAGCATTGATTGCCACATCATAGGCTTCTTCAGCACCACACATTCCTTATTCATGCCCTAACCATAGAGAGATGCCCTAACCGTATAGAGACAATGATGTACTTGTACCATGTTTCCAAACTAGCCACACACTTTCACTCGACACTTGGCAGTTGATCCAAGGCCTAGATGGGTTTTGTCTCATTCGGAGATACATGGGAAGGAATGCATCATATTCTACCCCTCACTTGTGGAGCATCAACTTGTTATTTAGCCACAAGAGACCCATGAGACCATGGATTATGTCCCACAGCCACTTGGGAGTGCCACAAGATGTTTTTCTTGGAAATCAAGGAGCCACCCCCTTGATCATCATGTTTGGAGCCCTCATCTACATCATGGAACTTAGAGGACTAATTTTGGCCTTCCAATGGTTATTCCTACTCCATTATGAATTATTTCGGTCCCCTTGTTGTGGAGGAGTTTCCAATGAAGTGTAACATTAGTTGTAGACAAGCCTTGAGTGTACAGGTGTTGCAGGCAATCAAAGATCCAACCTTGGAATTGTACAATTAATTGGAAGAAATTTCCTAGAAAATAGGGGCAAAATTCCCCAATATTTGTGGAAGGAAATAGGGGCTCAAGCATAAGCATAAATTGACTAAGTCTAGGTCAGAGCTTCTCATCTAGCAGAGAGAAAAATTATACACTTGCAAGTTTAGCTCAAAGCGAGAAGACAATTGTAATACATTCTCTATTCATTTGTTTAATGTAAGCAGGATTAAGGGGGATTTACAAGTTGGTTTCCCCTAGATAAGTTTGTGTACTTGTGTATGTGATTGATTCATGTTTGTGAATGTTGTTCTACATTGTGAATTAATTTTCGTAGAGTAGTAGAATAGAAATGTGTCTCTTAATTTAGAATAAAATCCTTAAGCAGTTGCAATCGTATCACCATATTTCTACATGGTATCAAAGCAGGATTCACAATAGAACAAGAATTTTGATGTTGTTTCTCAAGAGGTTCTAATTTGCAGCTTCAATGTAGCAGGATTTCTTCAGAATTGGGAGAATGACCTTCAATGGACTGAGATTAGAGTATGCCTTGGAAGGCAGCTTGAATTTCATTATCTGGAAGGATCGCATGGAGGCAGTACTCGATGACAATGGATTGTTGGAATATGTCAAGATAGACATTCCAAAACCAGGATCAGTTGATGCCCAAAACCTAACCCAATGGAAGAAATATGTAGGCAAGGCGAGGAGAATAATCTTGGAGGGAGTGTGATACCACATTGTCTCAAATATCCATGGGAAAGAAACTCCTTTGGCAATGTGGAAGGCACTGGCTGAGCTATTCAAGAATAGAAATGACATAGAAAACTGGCCCTCAAATACAAACTTTGAAACATCAAGATGTAGAAGAATGATACTATTTTGTAGTATCTCACCAGATTTACACAAGTTCAGGATGAGCTTTGATGTTCTCTTTAAGTTTCAGATTCTAATACTTTTGTTTGAAACTCAAACTTTGAGTTTTTCTGCTTATTTTTGCAATTCTAGTTTCTTAACAGGTTTTAACAGTGCTTCTTCTTTTATCAGCGGCACTTAACATTGGTTTAGCTTTTGAATTTGCTGCTAACTTTTTCATGCATTTAGCATTCTATTGTGTTTGGATTTAACTACCAAATTTGCCACTGAATTGTCACTTTACAGTTGCCTCAACGTGGTGCAAAAAATAGTTATCGACTCATCCACGCCAAATGTTATTAAACGAATGTTGCCAATTCTATCTCTTTTGGCCTTTAGAACCTTTTTTTATGGACCTTTACCTATTTAATGCCATAAGACCAGGTCTCTGTGACCACTAGCTAGGCCTTTAGGTGCTAAGACGCTTTTTACATGTCGGGAGCCAAATTCCTTCATTTTATGATCCACGCCCTTGGTCTTGTTTCTACGTAAAACGTCCAAACATCGTGTCCTAACACTAATCTTAGAGCTCCTAAGCCCAACGCTTTATATTTTTGCCCCTTTGTTATTATGTCACACCCTTCATCTATTTCTACGTGAAATGACCAAGGGTTAGGGCTTAGCCCATAGCTCTTTTTATATTTGCACATTGCCTCCCAATGGATTCAAATGGGCCCTCTTTATAAACCACTGACATCTATCGGTTGGTTCGACATCTCTCGTGGGGACCTCCCCAACACCTTTTTAACTGGATGTCACTGCCTGTTTTCAGTCTAATGTGCCCTGACACTTTACTCTCCCTGCGCTTCCACTTTGTGCACTTTAAAAATCCTTTGGGTTGGGCCTTGCAAGCTTAACTATCTTATGGGGTCCTCCCAACCTCATTTAATTGGTTGTCGCCTGCCAACCTGTCAATGTTGACGTGTCCCGACTCTTGCTACCCAATGCCATCCTCTTGTGCACTGTCAATAAACCGTCAGGCTCCAACCAACAGGATGATGTCACTCTAGCGTCACCTATGTCACATGTCAATCAATGTTTGGCAACACATGTCACCCATAAATGGGCCTTTTGGGTGCCCAGCAATGCAAATATGATTGCCACGTGTCCACCATTGATTAGCCTATGTTGACGTGATCACTTGCATCTTACGGGCCAAGTGTATGTTGTCACCTGTCCTGTCAGAAGAGCGAGAAAAGAGTCTTTGGATCCTTCATTTTGCAAGCAATTTCTTTGTTAATGTTTTTAACAAAAAACCATCGAGTTCAAGCCATTTCTTTTTTTTCACAAAAATCCTCAAGGTCAGCTCTCCTTAGCGTTGCCTCTTAGTTATCCTCCTGAGATGCACCTCTGACTAGCCCTTAGTGAGCTTACCTGTCTTTGTGGGGCCTACACTCATTTTTCATTGGACAGCGCTCTATTGTTGTGTCTAGGCACTAGTCTCCCAACACTTGACATTTTGTGCACAAAAAGGTTGAGCCGAGGTTATACTGTCGGGCTCACCTCCACCGGCATGGCATCATATGCTAGCACCATCCCACTCCATACATCTCAGCGCTTAAACTTGTGTGTTCATCGCAAACTGTCGAGGTATTTCTGTCAAGTGTGCTCCACCTGACATTAGAGGAAATTTTAGCCTAAAAGTGTCAATGAAATTTTCACGCAATTTTCATGTCATAATATGTAAACCAATCAAAATACTTTAAATTTAAAAAGAAGTACATGTCTTAAATAATTTTAAATTCTTTAATTTGGGTATCCATGAAATATTTTATTATTAATTTGTGTATCGGTGACATATTTTATTAATATTATTTTCCTACCTTATCCATATGAATTAGAATATCAAAAAAGTTATTAATGCAATATAAATCTTGATATTAGTAAAAAAAACATAAATTAAAAATTTGGGACCGTTTGACAATAATAATTATACCTTAAAAAAACACCAAAAAAATAGTTAAAAATAGAATATATATATATATATAGTTAAATATAAACTAATAAATATAGACTTAATTCGTAAAAAAATTAGTTAAATATAAAATATATAAACAATTAAGTATTTAAACAAACACCAAAAAAAATTAAATATAAAATATATAGCTAAAATATTAAAATAGCTAAATAGTTTAAAAAATAGATAAATATGTATTCGAGAAAGGAAAAATTGTCGAATTTTCGGCCAAAAATATAAAATATATAGTTAATATAAAATAGTTAAATAGTTAAAATAGTTAAAATAATTAAAAATATATTCCATAGAGGACAATTTACTGGATTCCAGTCAAAAAAGATATTTCGGGCAAAATTGTGGCCTCAGGACACAACACCATTAAAAAACACCAGAAAAAAGTAGTTAAATATAAATTAATATAGAAGTTAAATATTAAATACAATATAGACAATTAAATTTAAATATAAAACAGATATAGACATTTATTTTAATAAAAGTGTCATATATCAAGGGATTTCGATAAAAGTAAAAGATTAGAAATAATATATTAAAAAAAATTATTAAATCTTGTGCTAATAAATATTGTGGAACATAGATAAAAGTAAAGTAATATTAAAATATTGTCTACATGCCATTGTTTATTAATTTCATGATTTTTCCATAGGAGGCGAGTTTTAGGCTGAAATTTCCTCTAATGGCCAATAGAAACGCTCCCTGCTATTGTGATGTCCATCAATGTCAGCCTGGAACTCTTTTGGGCCACTCCGCCAACCTTGCCACTGGGTTTGGCACTTCTGCCAACTTTGGATATGCACCAAAACTCATCCAACCAACTTCTTATTTCTGCTATCTTTGACTTGACGTCACCAAACTTTTGATGGCTCTATCTTATGATTGAGGAGGCCATTTTCAAGCTTTCGTGTATCACTAGAAAGCTCTTTCAAATCTCTTTCCATCTAATTGGGGTTCACCTATACTTAAGGTGGTATGGTACACAAACACTCACTTAGAGGCTCGGCACACCTCTCATCCATGTTGCTCCTTAGTTTTGCTTCTTTTGCTTGGAACCTATTCTATTGAGGCATCTTCCTGATACTTGTGCCACCTATTTCCATTTGATGACATCAATGACAACATATTTCCAACACAAGGAAATTCATTTCTCTGCTACAAGATTCTAAGTTCTTTTGTGCAATGGATGTTATTAAGAAAGAGGAAAAATTTACAGTATGTTCTATAATGCTAAGGAGAGAAAAAATCAAAATGTAGCTCAATACATTCTATTCCTTCATCTTATTATGCTCATGACATGAATACTCAACAACTCATCTTTCTACCTTACAGAAATAAAAGTTATGGAAATTACAAGGTATTCTTCCAAGAATTGGAAGGTTCCTTCAAGTATTTATACCAAATGATGGTGAAGAGAATTCGTATTTACCCATTTCGTCATGATTCTCCCATATTTCTTGGGATTTGTTGACAATAGTGTCCAAAATACGGCTTCCTGTAGCACCTTGTGAATTTTTTGTAGCACTCATTCGCAGATCCTGTAACTTCCTCTAGCAGTCTGTGAAGGAGGTATCTCAGCTATGCCATCCCCCTGTAACATTTGTGGGCCTCCCTTGGGCACTAAAATATACTTTTTCATGAAAAATGGCATTTAGGAGTCTAACTTATGTGGTTATTGGTTGAGGTGATTGCCTCAACACACTATGTGAGATAGCCCGCACCTACCATGTCCGCACACCATATTTTTTTATGAGTAGTCATGTTGGCCCACTTCCTTAAGTTATCATCTCCCCGTGGTCTTTTTCCTCTGCATGTGTGGGTGATGCAGGATATAACTGGTGTTTACTACCAAAGGTGGTCAAGACTAATCTACCAAATTTTTCCCATAAAACCTCTTCCTCCATACACTGATAACAATTTTTTAAGCTAAGATGAGTTCATAAGAGAGGTTAAGAGAATTTCATACCTGAGCCTTACCTAAGTGTGCTTTTGCAAGTGATGGAGCTGGTGATGTGACTACTAGAGCTACTTATGTGACTCTTGGAGCTACTAATTTGACTACTGGAACTCCTCCTAATAGTCCTGAAGTTATTGGTGATACAATCTAGAAGCTTCAACAATGCCTTTGGAGGTGTTCTATAGTTTCGATTGTTGATGCAAATTTCTCTAGTTTAGGTATCATGATGTTGACTCTCTTGACTCGTGACAATAAATCCTACGACCTAACAAACCCTAGAAGCACTAAGAATGTGCTTTTACCTAGAAGACCATCAATAATGAGCGTGAAACTATAGATTGAAGGCATGAGCGTGAAACTATAGATTGAAGGCATCATTACATTTGATGTATAGATTGTTGCTCAATTTTCATTGACACATTATTTGGCAGCGAGTTGGAAAAGTATGGTTTTTCACTGAAGTAAGGGTTTCATTAAGCATCAATGTAAGTGGATCATTGCCCTAAGTACGGGAGCCCGCCACTTATTTTATTCATTTCTCTTTTGAGGGTGGTTGGGTGGTGCAAGGCATGAGAGTGAGGTCTCCTTTAGGTTGTACCCTGAAAATACTTTAGAGTGACAGCGTGGTGCTAAGGCAAGTTGGAGCCTGTAGGGTGTTGGAGCATCCTATTAGTGGCAGCTAATAAAATAAGGGCATTGGAGTGTCCTTCTAGTTGGAGTTAGTAAATTGAATGTTTTTCAAGAGTACTAAGGTGTTGGGGCTCCTCTTTCAGTGGGAGATGAAACATATTTTGTACTCATAAAATATTAGAGAAGCATTCAATCGTTTTTCTCCTCCAACAGTTTCCACCTAAAAAATTTGTTGTGTACTATTATTGTGATGTGTTGATTGATGCTCTATTGTTCTTACTATAATAATTTAAAATTAACTAATTGTAAGTGAAATACTGATTGACCGCCCTCTCATTGTTTCCAAAACCACTTCCAAGGACACTATTGTTCACACTGTATGTTATGCTTCAATGATGGATGATGAAGCATTCAATGATTTTTGGAAAGCAGTGGTGAAAGGGGATTGTGTAACACTATGGGAAGATGAGATGCTTCCAAGGAATGGAAGTGCCTCCCTCAGTAAGGGGGAGTGTTGAAAATTGGGTAGTTTGGGAGGTACTCCTACAAGCCTTGGGTGTTAGGTTTGTGAGGAGAAAACCCATAAAATGGAGCGTTTGTGGGCAAAGTACCCAAGTTTGGGGTTTTCAACCCAAAGTTGTGGGGTTGGAACCCAGGGAAATAAATATTATATTCTAATTAGTGTTGACGTGTCTTGTAATAGATAAAGAGGACTCCTAGGGCACCTATTAGAGAGATATAAATAAGAGGCAAAAGGAGAGGCCAGCACACAAGTGCCAAGTGACTTCATTTGTGCAAGGAGCAAACCTAAAAGAGTTGTGGCAATTCAAGAGAAGATCGAGTGAGGAACCCTGTTCTATTTGGCAAACAGAAAGAAACCGCAGGACTATTCTAGGAGGTCAAGATTTTTGTGAAGTGTTGTATTGTGCCCTAGCCTAGGCCGCAACCAAGAAGGAGATGATCTGAGGTCTATTGGACTAAACAAAGTTGAACAAGTCAAGCCAAAGGGATAAAAGGGTGGTCGCAACCACAAGAAGTGACTCGTAGCCAACGAAAGATAGGATAGAGACTATTCTATGGCTAAGTAGAGAAATTGCGGCCTAGCCAGGGTTGTGTTATTCTTGTGACAAACAACCTCCAAAATTTTGCCTACATTAGAATTTTGGAGCCTACCTGTGATCCCGTGATCTGTCACCTTAAGTTGTTCATCGTCACTTCATGATCGGTTGATGTTTTTCTGAGTGTCAAAGCCACTTGCTAACACATGCTCATCCTTTGATGCATTCATGAGCGCACTTGTTTTAGCAAGCTTGAAAGTCAATGCCCACCCTTCCAAACAGACATTGCGCAATTCCCCAGAACAGTGCTTGTGCAATCCTTGGAAGCAGTGCCTGCACAATCTTTAGAGACAATGCATAATCCATGCCAATAGTGAGTGTGCAGCTTCAGTTGATAGATTCTCTCATTCCTAGTTGCAATTGTACCATCACTTGAATGAGTTTTCTCAACTATTGATTTTGCGCACTTTTTGCTTTCACAAGTGTCGCTTTCACTTTTGTGTCTGTCATTTTTGCTTCCTTTCACTTTCACAAGTGTTGTTTTTGTGTTTTCTTTGCTATGGCATGTGTCGCTTCCACCTTTAAATTTTGCAAGTGTCGTTTTCACTTTTTCCCACTATCGCAATTGTCATCATAAATGTTTGTATTTTTACGTGTTGCATTTTAGCGCACCACTAGAGGTTTCTCGAGTGCATTCTTCTGAATTAGTTGATCATATATATCATAAGAATATGTGCTAAACACACTCCCACAGCTTAGCACACTTTCTAATTGCATTCGGCACTCATGTCGTAACTTGTATTTTAAGTGTCACAATGTGTTGGTTCAACTATCGCAGTTAGAAACAAGTGTCGCTTTGATGTTGTTTCAAGATATGCATGTGGATTTTGAGTTTGTGTATCCTCTTGGCATGTGTTGTTATTTGAGTGTGAGATCATCGTTTCAGAACTTGTTTGCATATCTCATCCGCTCTTGCCTTACAGGTCCCACGCTTAGCCATTTTTGGAGCTTTCATTGTCTTTACCTTGCTTAAACTCCGACCAATCTTCCTACCCCTTGGAAATGTGCATTATGCAGTCTTAAGCCACAGTGAAGCATCCCTTGCATCTTGAACTGTGCACTATGCAGATCTAGGGGGCAGTCTCCCTCCATCAATACACTAAGCAACCTCCAAGCCTATGCCATCAATCTATCTTTCTAACCTTGACCACTGCACAATTCTTGTTCTCTCTTGCCTTGAATTGTGAATTCTGCAATTGCAGTAGGCAGTGAGGCATCTCTATGCCACTAACTTGCCCAACTGCATAGTTTCCTAAGCCTTCCCCTTAGTCACTGCGCATTGCGCAATTCCAATGAGCAATCCTACCTCTGTATCTCTCTAAGTTGCCCAAATGTGCAACTCTCTTCATCAAGTGAGTCTCATGTTGTGCATTGCACGACTCCAGTGAGCAAGGGACCGTCTATGTGTCATTGAAGTCCACAACTACGCAATACACTGAGTTTGTCCCTCAATCACTGTGCATTGTACAGTTATAGTGACTAGTCATGATCCTCCTGCTGACTAAGATCCTACACTACACAATCCTTGTCATGGCTTACTCCCTACTGCACATTGCGTAGTTACATTAGACAATGAGGTCTTCCTTCAGTCATTGTGATGCCCAACTGCACAATCCTTATCTCTTCCTTCACGGACGCTCCCACACTTAGCCATTTTGGAGCTTTCATTGTCTTTTCCTTTCATAAACTCAGACCAATCTTCCTACCCATTGTAAATGTGCACTATGCAGTCTTAAGCCACAGTGAAGCATCCCTTACATCTTGAAACTATGCACTACGCAGTCCTAGGGGGCAGTCTCCCTCCATAAGCACACTAAGCAACCTTGAAGCCTAGGCCATCAATCTAGCTTTCTAACCCTAACAACTGCACAATTCTTGTTCTCTCTTGCCCTGAATTGTGAATTTTGCAATTGCAGTAGGCAGTGAGGCATCTCTATGCCACTAACTTGCCCAACTGCGTAGTTGCCTAAACCTTCCCCATAGTCACTGCGCATTGCGCAATTACAATGAGCAATCCTACCTCTATATCTCTCTAAGTTGCCCAATTGTGCAGCTCTCTTCATTAGGTGAGTCTCATGTTATGCATTGCATGACTCCAGTGAGCAAGGGCCATCTATGTGTCATTGAAGTCCACAACTGCGCAATACACTAAGTTTGTCCTTCAATCACTGCACAGTGTACAGTTACAGTGACTAGTCATGTTCCTCCTGCTGAGTAAGATCCTATACTACACAATCCTTGTCCTAGCTTACTCCCTACTGTGCATTGCGTAGTTACATTGGACAGTGAGGTCTTCCTTCAGTCATTGTGATGCCCAACTACACAATCCATGTCTCTTCTTGGGCACTCCTCAGTACAGATCATTAGTCCGCAAGCTCAATACCTTGCCTTCTAGACTCCCTCATTGCATAAGAAGACCTGTCATGCCCTCCTATATTACGCAGTGTGCAGTTCCAATCATTAGTGAGGCATCCCTGAGTCCCTATAACTCTCAACTACCCAATTCCCAGCCTTCTACTCTCAAAACCCTTGCATGTTGTCTCATCTCAATCAGCATCTTCCATGAGTAAGAAGAGGTAGAATAGGTGGTTTCTAGATTGATGTTGGCTTATCATGAGCAATCGCCATTTGCAAGTATCAGCGTCACAACATGACAGGGTAATGCTTAAGAGAGGTCATCAAGGAGAGGATATCAAGGAGAGGCTACAGGAGAGTAGTTATGAAAGAGCAGAGGAAGAATCATCATGAAGAACACAAAGGAACCTTGGATCAAGACAAAGAAGTTGACTTGGAAGGTTTCAACATTCACCCAGACCCTTTGGAGGGTCAAAATGAAGAATAAGCAAAGATCTATCATAAAGTCAAAATCAAAGCAACAAAGAGCGCAGCTTGGCATTGCCATATCATCATGAAGTTCCATGTCATCATTTCCAAGTCATGGCTTGTACAAGTATCATCACAATGTCATATGTGTCAGTGGGTCTTTCCACATGATGTGGAGTATAATTATGTATTTTCCAAAAAAAAAAATATGTAAATGTGTGGAAATCCAAGAGTCACATGTGGAATATGAAAAGTCACATGTGGACCAAAGAGCCAATAGAAGTTTAAAGGTCACTTAGGAAGTCCAAGAGTCATGAGGGAAGCTCAAGAGTCATGAGGATATGAAAGCCACTCCTCTTGTTCTAAATACATCCTCATAACTCAAGCAAATAGCTTTTGGAGGCTTCAGCCTTGGCTTCTCAGGGTTGACATGGAGAGAAGATCATTCCTTGGAGAAGCAAAAAGCGACTTAATGTTCCACTACTAGAGTTAGTGTCTCACCATTGTAACTGTGTACTTGGATCTTTCACTTAATTATCTAGAAGTTCGTTGAGCCAACACATTCTCATACATGTATCATGAATATTGTAAGACTGTTCTTTAGATGTTTGTGGAATATGTTATGTTTATATGTACTAAAAAAAATGAACTATTTCATTGGCTTTGGTGCTCATGTTGTTGAATGTGTGTTGTATTTTCTTTAATGATTGTTATGTCTATGTGAACTACTTCACTAAAAAATTAACGAACCTTTTTTGTTCTCATGTGTCTCTCTTCGGATAGTACTATTACTTTCCTTCTAGAGACTCACTCTTTACTCCCCTCTTGTGAAAGTCTCATTTTACACATTGCAATTGGTGTTTCACAATGTCAACTTATTTGTTGATTTCAAAGGTTATGTGCATACTCTCTTATGTTATTCATTGCAACCAAGGAAAACCTTAGAGTTATGGTGGTTGGCTCAATATTATGGAAGGGACTCCCACTCCAAATGGTGTGAGGTCTAATTGGAACTTCACATCGGGGAGACCCCTTGGTTAACAGATTTCTAGCACTATCATTACGCTGAACACAGGGCTACACTATGAAAAGTAGGTTCATTGAAAGGAAAAAAGGGTTAACCAACAGCGGACTGAGGGCTAAAAGGGGCAGCCCAAGGCAAGGAAAGGTTGGTTGAGGTCACAGCAAGTAGTCTATGGGTTGAAGGGATAAACCTAGACTTACGAAGTTGATTGAGCTGCCAAGAGGGATGAAGTGGATTGTTAGCCTAAAGTGAATTGGTTAGGCATTGTTTGGTGGCAAAGGAAAACTAGGACTGAAAGAGGTTGTTTTCCAAGGACAACAAACAAAAAGTAAGCTGAGTTGTTTTGTCTATGTTTTTTATGAGTAGATGAGGGCCAAAAGGATTAGGCTTCAACCCTAGTTATAATAGTATCATGGTTTGTAAAGGGCCAAGATCCTTGGTATGAAAGCCCTCTGATTTTCTTGTTGATGGACTAATAAGAAAAGTGTTTGGGCCAATAAATCTTGTGTACTATTGTTGGTTTCACAGTTGATATATTCTATTGTGCAAAGTGCTTCATTGTTGGGCATCTCTAATGTGTTTGTGTTCCTAAATAAGGCATAGACATGACCTAGGGTGCAAGGAAAATTCAATAGATCTCACAATGGTGTTTTCTACCTAGGTAGGGGTGGCTAAAGGTCAACCCTATTAGGTGTTTCAAGACCCTAAGGGGAAGTAACATTTCCATGGTCCACCCTCAAATTGATAGTTGTTCGTGAATAGTAATTATGGTAACAAAGGGAATAAGAATTCAAGGCCAAGTGCCATGGTCAAAGGGAATAGCTGATGGAGGTGTCCACATCCTGAGTGTACAGATGTGAGGGAGTATTTGTAGATGCATGAGTTACCAATTCATCCTTTATTTTTCCACCCCTCATTCACATTTTACTTCTTGATTTTTCTTTGTATTACTATGTATAACTCAAGGGTTGGATCTTGCTTTGTATAATGTAACAATTGTATTACCCCTCTAAGATGAGTCATTTTATCACTCGTCGTGATTGGGACATGCAAGGATTCCAAAATTTGATGTAATGGAGCAATGAATGCTCAGGAACCAGGTAATGGCCATAATGAATGAGGTAGAGCTCATGTTAGGCTTTTGCCCATGTGTTAATCTTTGTCCCCAACCATCTTTCGCATTTTGATTTTTCTTTATTTAGTTTTCTTATGGTCATACACTCTTTCTATTTCTTTAAGCCGCATCGACCTCCTAGGGCAAAGTTTTTGGGCCCTACCCAGGTATATGGACATATGGGTGTCATACCCCAAAAGAACCAACAAGAAGTTGAACCCTAAGAATGGAGGTGAAATATGGACTTGTAATGTAAGATTAAAAGTGTTAAGTATGACGTTTGAGAATATTAATTACACTATCTCAATCAGCACCCCCCAAGTAGTGCACCTCCTATCCCCAAAGGGTCTTAATGGAAGTCCCACTAGCCTAGGATCAAAGATTACCCCCTAATAAGTTGGGAGAACAAGATCATAGTCAAAATCCATCAATCTTCCAGATCACCCCATAATCCATACTAGATGCCCAAAACAAACAAGTATAAGCACTCAATTACAAAATGATAAAAGTACCTTCTAAGGAGAATTTGACCTTCATCCATGTGCCCATGTCGGATGGGTGAGAAGTGGTTGATGAAAGTGGTGGAGATAAATGGCATATCATCAGCTAATCGGGGTTGTCAAGGGTTGTTGGTTGTCTAGCTAACTAGTTGGCTATCAAAATGTCGGAGGAAAAGTTTGCTCTTATGGGGTTACCCATTTTGGTGCGTAACAGTGAAAACAAGGGTTGCTTTTGAGCTCCAACATATTGTAATTATATAAATTCTCAACATAGATAGTTCATTTACCAAGGAATATCCAACATAAGAATAAAGCAGTTTGAAGTCTACATAGGATCAACAATATGCATTTAATTATGAATAGGATATATGATAAATTGATGATTACAATGTCATATAAAGATAAATGTGAATCAACTAGTAATAATGGTTGATGGGTCATGTTCCTTGGTTATGTCAAATCCTTAAGTTAAAATATGTCACTAAAATTTCTATTACTATTTAATGTTATATAAAATCAAATCATTAAATTAAGATACATCATTTCATTTTATTATTATTATTATTACAACACGTGTTAGTGTGTATTCATTACACTCCAAAAACATTAGGGTTGAAGACAAAAGGAAATGCCAATCCAATTAAGAATACACCAGAGATTATTAAGTGTTACTCTCCTCACATCTCTAACACGAGATGATGGATAGAAAGTATGAATGAAAGGACTCTCTTCTTCCTTTATTCAAACAATTAGTAAGGGAGGTCAACAATATAAAGTGGGCCTCAATCTCTACAAACAACCTAACCTACAAACGTTGGTCAACCTATGGCCTGCAACATTCCAAAAAGACATAGGTCAAACTCCACGATAATGTCAAGAAGCAAAGCTCCAAGGCATAAGAGCTTCACAAGATGTGTATAGTTTTCCTCTCTCTCAAGCCTCCAAACACTCCAACACTCCTCCAAGGCAATGTGTCCCGATTGAGAAATCTAGGGCATTAGCATCAAGGGATTTCTCTTCTATTAGAGACTGCTTGTGAATGCTTTTTACTTGTTTAGATTAGGATCTTCTTCATGTTAGATTATTAGTGTTCTTCATCAAACAGTAACCAATGCATGAACATAAATACACAAGAGACACAGCATGTAGGCTATGAGCCAGGGCCAAAACCTCTCACTTTTTGAGAGGAAAACCCACACAAATTCTTCTTATAGAGATTCCAATTGACGAATACCAAGACCAGGACCCTTGACCTATTAACTACTTCAAGACCAAGGCACATGTTCTCTTGTCAATACTCTTCTTGACTCCTCTTCCACTGAGATATCTTCACCATTGCCTTGATACCGAGATCTTCATTACTGCCTTGACATCAATGTTTCCTTCACGAGCCCTTATCACATAGATATGACACCTTACTGCACTTTGATATGATGCCGAGACAAAGGTACATATCACTGTAAGGTAGCATCTAGCTATCCCTTTATCCTCCTTCGATTGATTTATCTGAACCTCTTCACTGCCACTGTGATCTGAGCTTCTGTCTCGCTGCCACCTTACACTTGTTGCCATTGTGATTTGTTGACTGTCCATCTGAAATACAAAGAGAGAGACATCCTATTCAAAACAAAGATCCAAACTTACTTGTTGACAGTGATAGAAGTCTGAATTTATCACTATTGCAATCCATCCAAAACAGAGATCAAACTGCTTGGAGACTGAACTCATCACTGCTCTCTTCATCTTAACTGTTCACTGTAGTTCACCAAAAACTTCAAAGAAATCCGAACTTTTGTTGCCATCGAAAACTTTAAAGAGATATGACCAAAATTTTGTCTTTGGGGAATAGATCGAGGTGCCTATTTATAGTGGTTTGTCCATCATATATAAGTCAACATGAGTTTATGAACTAGTGTGTCTTCATTATGTGAGCCGACATGAGTTCCTTTATTTATCTTGAGGCCGACATAGGGAGAGGATCGTGTGCATTCGTTGGAGGGCTATTTAGACATTTTCAAGACCCTAAGGGGAAGTAACATTTCCATGGTCCACCCTCAAATTGATAGTTGTTCGTGAATAGTAATTATGGTAACAAAGGGAATAAGAATTCAAGGCCAAGTGCCATGGTCAAAGGGAATAGCTGATGGAGGTGTCCACATCCTGAGTGTACAGATGTGAGGGAGTATTTGTAGATGCATGAGTTACCAATTCATCCTTTATTTTTCCACCCCTCATTCACATTTTACTTCTTGATTTTTCTTTGTATTACTATGTATAACTCAAGGGTTGGATCTTGCTTTGTATAATGTAACAATTGTATTACCCCTCTAAGATGAGTCATTTTATCACTCGTCGTGATTGGGACATGCAAGGATTCCAAAATTTGATGTAATGGAGCAATGAATGCTCAGGAACCAGGTAATGGCCATAATGAATGAGGTAGAGCTCATGTTAGGCTTTTGCCCATGTGTTAATCTTTGTCCCCAACCATCTTTCGCATTTTGATTTTTCTTTATTTAGTTTTCTTATGGTCATACACTCTTTCTATTTCTTTAAGCCGCATCGACCTCCTAGGGCAAAGTTTTTGGGCCCTACCCAGGTATATGGACATATGGGTGTCATACCCCAAAAGAACCAACAAGAAGTTGAACCCTAAGAATGGAGGTGAAATATGGACTTGTAATGTAAGATTAAAAGTGTTAAGTATGACGTTTGAGAATATTAATTACACTATCTCAATCAGCACCCCCCAAGTAGTGCACCTCCTATCCCCAAAGGGTCTTAATGGAAGTCCCACTAGCCTAGGATCAAAGATTACCCCCTAATAAGTTGGGAGAACAAGATCATAGTCAAAATCCATCAATCTTCCAGATCACCCCATAATCCATACTAGATGCCCAAAACAAACAAGTATAAGCACTCAATTACAAAATGATAAAAGTACCTTCTAAGGAGAATTTGACCTTCATCCATGTGCCCATGTCGGATGGGTGAGAAGTGGTTGATGAAAGTGGTGGAGATAAATGGCATATCATCAGCTAATCGGGGTTGTCAAGGGTTGTTGGTTGTCTAGCTAACTAGTTGGCTATCAAAATGTCGGAGGAAAAGTTTGCTCTTATGGGGTTACCCATTTTGGTGCGTAACAGTGAAAACAAGGGTTGCTTTTGAGCTCCAACATATTGTAATTATATAAATTCTCAACATAGATAGTTCATTTACCAAGGAATATCCAACATAAGAATAAAGCAGTTTGAAGTCTACATAGGATCAACAATATGCATTTAATTATGAATAGGATATATGATAAATTGATGATTACAATGTCATATAAAGATAAATGTGAATCAACTAGTAATAATGGTTGATGGGTCATGTTCCTTGGTTATGTCAAATCCTTAAGTTAAAATATGTCACTAAAATTTCTATTACTATTTAATGTTATATAAAATCAAATCATTAAATTAAGATACATCATTTCATTTTATTATTATTATTATTACAACACGTGTTAGTGTGTATTCATTACACTCCAAAAACATTAGGGTTGAAGACAAAAGGAAATGCCAATCCAATTAAGAATACACCAGAGATTATTAAGTGTTACTCTCCTCACATCTCTAACACGAGATGATGGATAGAAAGTATGAATGAAAGGACTCTCTTCTTCCTTTATTCAAACAATTAGTAAGGGAGGTCAACAATATAAAGTGGGCCTCAATCTCTACAAACAACCTAACCTACAAACGTTGGTCAACCTATGGCCTGCAACATTCCAAAAAGACATAGGTCAAACTCCACGATAATGTCAAGAAGCAAAGCTCCAAGGCATAAGAGCTTCACAAGATGTGTATAGTTTTCCTCTCTCTCAAGCCTCCAAACACTCCAACACTCCTCCAAGGCAATGTGTCCCGATTGAGAAATCTAGGGCATTAGCATCAAGGGATTTCTCTTCTATTAGAGACTGCTTGTGAATGCTTTTTACTTGTTTAGATTAGGATCTTCTTCATGTTAGATTATTAGTGTTCTTCATCAAACAGTAACCAATGCATGAACATAAATACACAAGAGACACAGCATGTAGGCTATGAGCCAGGGCCAAAACCTCTCACTTTTTGAGAGGAAAACCCACACAAATTCTTCTTATAGAGATTCCAATTGACGAATACCAAGACCAGGACCCTTGACCTATTAACTACTTCAAGACCAAGGCACATGTTCTCTTGTCAATACTCTTCTTGACTCCTCTTCCACTGAGATATCTTCACCATTGCCTTGATACCGAGATCTTCATTACTGCCTTGACATCAATGTTTCCTTCACGAGCCCTTATCACATAGATATGACACCTTACTGCACTTTGATATGATGCCGAGACAAAGGTACATATCACTGTAAGGTAGCATCTAGCTATCCCTTTATCCTCCTTCGATTGATTTATCTGAACCTCTTCACTGCCACTGTGATCTGAGCTTCTGTCTCGCTGCCACCTTACACTTGTTGCCATTGTGATTTGTTGACTGTCCATCCGAAATACAAAGAGAGAGACATCCTATTCAAAACAAAGATCCAAACTTACTTGTTGACAGTGATAGAAGTCTGAATTTATCACTATTGCAATCCATCCAAAACAGAGATCAAACTGCTTGGAGACTGAACTCATCACTGCTCTCTTCATCTTAACTGTTCACTGTAGTTCACCAAAAACTTCAAAGAAATCCGAACTTTTGTTGCCATCGAAAACTTTAAAGAGATATGACCAAAATTTTGTCTTTGGGGAATAGATCGAGGTGCCTATTTATAGTGGTTTGTCCATCATATATAAGTCAACATGAGTTTATGAACTAGTGTGTCTTCATTATGTGAGCCGACATGAGTTCCTTTATTTATCTTGAGGCCGACATAGGGAGAGGATCGTGTGCAGTCGTTGGAGGGCTATTTAGACATTTTCATAGACTCATATACATTGATACATGCTCAAGAAGAGCTCTTCATACATGACATTAATTCTGACTTAAATGACAAATCCTAACGCTCTCAATGGGAGCCATCTAAAATAAAATCACTTGCTTATGAAACCCATGAAGCAAGGCTTACAATAATAATTTTATTTTTCTTCATTACATCATTTACAAAAGTCACAATGACATGTCATTATGAAGACTGAACCTAATTAGACTTTTCAACAGTTCCTTGGGTCCACCACACCTACATGACCACTCCCTTAACCCCAAGCATCCTCAAGTATAAGACATCATGCAAGCAACAAGTATATGCATGCGTCCAAGGCTTAAGACCCTCCAAAATGCCAAGCACTCCACCAAAGCAAGCTATCCTCGAAATAAGAAACTCTACCTCAACATGGCCATCATCAAGAAGTCACCAAGCCATCAAGGTCTCAAACACCCAAGAGAATCTCACGCAAACATCAAGAAAAATCTAGCAACCAAGAGTAAGCCACCACCACATTTGTGAGTCCATCACAAAACAATTAAAAGTCATCCATATAGACTATGCACTTCACATTGCATGAAGCACCCCCACACATGATATAAACAATTTTAGGGTATCCTTAAAAGCTAACATAATGGTCAAATCAAATTCAACCTTGTTTTGCATTTGGTTCTTCAAGATATTCACAGATTTGATCAATCCTCCAAAAAAAATAGCACACAAACAAGTACACAAATAATTCCTTCATTTCTTGAAATTTAAAGTGTAGCTTTTGAAATCCGTACAATTTCAGAACCTGCCCTGTTACATGTGACATTGTCTAAATTCAAGCTAATGAGCAAATCATCGTTTGCAAAAGTCAATTACAAATTTTAATTGGTACAAAAAATAATACAAAAAATGTCTAGTAAAGAAATATAACATAAAGAAATTCATTGCTGTTGCATAAAACTAAACAGGATACGTGGTGAGAAAGAAAACAACAATAAAATCTAGAATGGAATAAGAGATGATATATGCTAAGAACACTTAAAGTCAATATCCTATTAATATATCATGATCACAGTTCAATGCGCTATATTATAGCCCAAGAATTTGTCATTTGCCTGATCATTGCATGTAGAATTTCATGTCTATATGTGAAAGAAAGTGCCTATAAGAGAAAATGTGCCACAAGCAAACAATTTCTCGCATGTACAACAAGCATCAGTTCAGTTATAACTAGCTGTGGCCATATTCTAAAACATAGAACCACAGCAAATGAAGGTCAACATGAAGCAATAAGAGGCCAATAAGTCATCCAATATGGACATATCTATAGGCCACGTAAAGGGTATTAGCAGAAACGGCCCCATGTTGATAGGACCATGGAGGGACTGGTAAACCGTAGCAGAACCACACAAATTGATTATAACCTTGCTTGCCTTTTCCATAAAATTGGGCCTTTTGTCTATTCATAGATTCTTTTTTTCATACCAGCTTTCATATCCAATAACTTTCGCAGATAGACTGAATACATTTAGTACATAGGCTTGCGAAATGTTACATTGATATAAATCTAGAAAAACAAGCAACTACACTTTGAACATTTTAACAACATTTGAAATGCATTCACCAGCAAGCTCAAAGAGTAGGCTGATTTTTCTTCCTGTTCTCTCGAGCACACCATCAAAATGGACTAACTTTTCTAGCTAGCTTCAACAAGATCTCTGGAACAAGGCGTCTTCTTGGAGGTGCAGCAGCATCATCTGCTTGTGCCAATGGATCCCCTGCATGAATGACTGAAAGAAGATCCTGTAGAAGTTCATCTTTTCCTCCTCGCAATGGGTCCTGCACATGACAATATGCAGTCACTACAAACATGAGAGTTTGTGACCCCAAAACCACATACTTATTTATTGTACAATTGAAAGATATTCGAGGGGCTATAATAGATCTACAGAAGGAAATTGTATGCAATTGTTCTAAATCTATATTATATTTCCTCCATACCTACCTAGCCAAAAACTCATTTTGACTTCTAAAAATAATTAAACCATATCAACTCAAACACTTTCCAAACAAAAGACAGCAAACCATTTTAACACAAGGTTAACAAACTACTACCATTCCCAGGACAAACCCAACAATTAGTCTAAAATGGCTTCAATTCATTTGAAAAGTAAATACAACATTCATCGGGAATACTTATTTGATGCCAATCTGGATGTTAAAATTGGTAACTAGAGCCAAATTCCACTTTGGGCAGCTCATTTCAAGAAGATAATTGTGCCATTGAATTCCTCTTTTTGAGAGGACCAAAATCGACCTAAAGATACTAAATTTGGATAAGAAAAAATATGTTTTTAAAATAAATCCCACTCACATGCAAATTATCAAGGTCAGCCTCTTCCCCAATGTAGGCTTATGAATCCCAAACATCACGTCTCTTGACCCTCACTGAATTGTATAAATAGAGGCGATCTCCAACCTCATTTGCGCTCATCATCTCATGAGAAATCCGTCTGAGGCAGCTGAGCTCAGGAAGAGGACTAGACAAGGAAGACTGGGGACTGTTTGGGTTATTTTGAAGACCGCATAGCTGTAGGACAGCCACAGGTTCTGAGGCAACTTCTGGGCAGATTGTGAATGGGTTTTGTATCTCTTGCAAGTCCTGAAGAGCAGCAGAAGACAGCCGCATTCTCTGGAAAGATGTGGGAAGGTTGTCAGTGTGGTTTATGGCACCGTCTCATGAGGCCACAGCCCTAGAAGACAGAACAGGTGGGCTGCAGGCCTTACCTACCCCATATCTGGGTGCCATTAGGGTAGTTTAGGGCTGGCAATCAGCCCTGGACCATCGCAAGTTGGAACAGAGATAGAGGAAGCCTAGCTGCAGCTTGGAGGAGATTGAGTAGGCTAATGAGGTCTGCATCATGTTTGTTGGGTGCCCTAACTTGTGGATAAAAACTACAGCAGTATATTTAGAATCAGAGGTATGTATATTTAGCTATGGACTGTAAGAAACCCTAATCAGATCATGCCTCTTCAGCAGTTTGACTCCAGGGCAAAGTTTGTCTCCTTCAGGATTACAATTTTTTGGGCCATCGTTTTATCTGCAATTCGTCAAGTCTATTTTGACTTAGAATTATTGTACTCTCTCTCTCTGCTGAGCACTTGATATTAATAATAAGGAAGATTGATCAAGGGTTGTCCCCATCTTGGGGATTTTCCCCGGCTTGAGCCAATTTTGTGTTCTCTTGTCTTGGCTTGTTCTCTACATTTATGGTTTATCTTCTTTCTTCAGTTACCATCAATGTCATAATCGTTTATGTCAATGAAACGCCACCAGTATAAGACCCACGGGTCTTGGCGGGTTCTATACCGAGCCGTGTCACTCGCATAGAACCCGCGCTTCAGACCCTGACTCAGCGGATATTTTATTATACCCAACTACCCATATAAGACTCGTGGGTATGTTGATTTGGGGTAGCATCGGATGTGCTCTAGCCATGAAAATTGGTGGAGAGGCTAAAGCACATGAGATCTCCAAGACCCAAAAATGGTTTGGGAAAATTCCACCCGGTTAGAGAGATATTAAAATAATTAATATTTTTTATGGGTTCCTAAGTCTAAACTTTAGGAAAATAAAAATATTAATGAGTATTAATATAAAACTTGGTAAGAATGTTCTAAAATACCTGGATCAAGACAAATCTAATCTTAGCCATTGATTAGAAATTTAATCTCAGTCGTTCAAGACTCAACAGAAAAAAGGTATAAGAGGAGGCTTGAGGGTCAGTTGGAGACACACCAAGACTGATTAGTTAGTTCGATTTTCTGGAGCAGGGTTTGCTGAGAAAATTCGAACAAGTGATTTGAGTTGCAGCGAGGGGCAGTGAGTGCATAGCAAAGAGGTGGAGATAGTGTCAAAGGACCAGCGCAGAGGCAGAGGAGGCTACGCAGAGCCAACAAGAGCCACGCAGAGGGCTAGAGTGACTGCGCAAAGGCTAGCAAGGCCTGCATGGGTGACGCAGAAGGCCAGAGAGCCAGCGCAAAGTAGCAGAAAGCTGACGCAGAGGGCTGCTAAGTGACGCAGAGGCCAGGATGGCTGACGTAGAGCTTCAAAGAAGCGTCAGAGAGATTTTCATGGAGCAGACTTGTTAAATATCTGCTTCCGAAGAGAGGTATTACTGCCAGATTGATTTCTCTGTTGGGTGAGTCAGTTTGGCACCCTAGTTGCACTCAAAAAAGCTGCTTAATAATAAAACCCTTAGAATTGTTGCACCGGTATTTCCAAGTTGGGTTTTTCCAAGGACAATTCTCCAAAAATAACGGTGTCCCTTGTGTGTTTGTCGATTCTTTCAGTTGATGATCTGTAGATGGTTGAGACTGCATTTGTGTTTATTTTCAGTATTTATATGGCTAAATAACTTGTTAAAGGAATAAACAAGTAGGAGAAATAAACCAAATAGTGCAGGAAGAATTTCTAACGTGTTAAACTTAGAAATTTCAACATGGTATCAGAGCATTGCAGATCACAAAAGAACAGAATGCACCAGCAAAATCAAAAAATTTGCAGCAGAAACAATTGTCCCGAGAGATAGATTTGTTCCTAAGCAGAAGGCAGCAAAGGAGTGACGTAGAGGGCCTGCATCATCATTTCGAGCTAGAGAGAGGGCCAGCGCAGAAGCAATAAGAGACAGAAGAGGCTCACGAAGAGCCAAATCATCCTGCTCAATGAAGTAGGAGTGACGCAGTTGGCTAGAGGAGCGATTCAGCCTTGCCGGGATTGCGCAGAGCTAAGAGGCTCAGTTTCTTCAGCTGCTGGGGTCTAGGGAGCCATGGGCAGATTGTGGATTGTGAAGCTGGTGGGGTGTTGTTGTTGTCGAAGTAGAACAGTACCTAACGGGAGAGAACCAAGGTAGAGGGAGTTGCTACCTAGGCGGATTTCTAGCCAAGAAATCCATATCAATGTTGCAGGAGAAAAAGGGATCGGAGAGGAGTGGTTCGACAGATGGCAGGAGGATTTCTAGAGGGAAATCAAGACTTAAAGGGAGTCTAAGAGAGCACTTCCACAAGGGAAGTCGAGACTCAGAGGGAGTTGAGGAGAAGAGTGGAGATGGCAATGAACAGATTGAGGGATCAGGACAGGTTGGACAGGGCATCCAACTTTGTCATCTAGACGGCCAGGATCCTGCCTGTTCTGGATAGACATCGCATCAAGGGCTTCGCCTTGAGAACCGTGGCTATCCCAATCGACCCAGTTGATAACGAAAGGTATGAGGATGCAATGGCCAAGGCAAAGTGTATAATCCTTGATGGGATCAAGGATCATGTAGTTCAGTATATTGCCAAGAAAAACACAGCAAAGGAGATGTGGGATACCTTGATGACATTGTATCAAGGCACTTCCGTGCAGAGAAAGATGCTATTAGAGAATTAGCTGCGTCGTATCAGATGCAGAAGGGGGTGTAGATAGATCTACACCTCAGTGGGTTGCAATAGATTCAGGACCAACTTACTTCCATAGGGGCCACGCAGGATCAGGAGTTCATGGTGAGGACCGCCCTAAATGCAATCTCCGAAGATTGGGAGACATTGTCCAAAGCATTTTGGGCAGAGCTAATCTTCCAAGATGGGAAGAGATGTGGGCAGCTCTTCGCCAAGAAGAGATCAGACGGCTGACCAAGGCGGGAAGTAGCAGCAAAGGAGGTCGAATCAAGAAAGAGCAGGAGGAGGATGCGGCTCTGGCATCTGCGGGATAGCGGGGGAAGAGGAAGAAGAAGGACGACATCTCCAAGATAAAGTGCTTCAGTTGTGGGGAGTCGGGTCATTATGCAACCCAGTGTCCCAGGAAGAATAAAAAGGAGAGGCTTCTAACCCCAAGGCAGCTCCGGCTAAGGCGAAGAAAGAAATCGAGACGGATGACGATTGTGCCATGAGTGCTCATGCAACTCTAGGGAAGAGGTAGGGTGACATTGAGTTGTAGTCAGCGAGACTAAGAGATGTGGGGCAAGAATCTTGACATACCCAAACTCTTGGATCATATCCGACTACGGGAGCCCCGAATGACAATAGCAGGATGACGGATGTCAGGTAGAACAAGATGCGGATGGAGCGACAAGGCAATGCTAGAGTGTAGAGGTCTGGAGCAGCGCAGTGGAGGCTGCAGCAATGCGAGAGACACAGGTGTTTGCAACAGCACAGAGGCAACAGAAAAGGCACCAAATAGCAGCAGAGATAGCTTCAGCATCAGGAGGGTTCCAAGCTAACAAGGATGTCAGTAGTTGAGCAGATCAGTGAATTACTTGTCAGTAACTTAGTTGCAGTGCAATGATTAGCAATGGTAGTGCTATGGGCAGCACGATGCAACATGATGAGAGAGAGTTGCAGTGCAAATGCAGTGTTGAGAGGAAGGACCAGCAGCAGCACAGATGCAAAGGGAGTTGTAGTACAGATGTAGTAGTGGCAGCGGCAGAGCCATGGGCAGCAGTGCAGAGGATGTTGGGCAGCAGGCCAAGCATCAGCACAGGTACTAGTGCCAGATGATCAGGGTGATGTTCAATGGTGGAGCATACTAGAGCACATTCCTCGCTAAGAGGGAGTGTTGATTTGGGGTAGCATCGCATATGCTATAGCCATGAAAATTAGTGGAGAGGCTAAAACACATGAGATCTCCAAGACCCATAAATGGATTGGGGGAATTCCACCCGGTTAGAGAGATACTAAAATAATTAATATTTTTAATGGGTTCCTACGTCTAAACTTAGGAAAATAAAAATATTAATGGGTATTAATATAAAACTGGGTGAGAATGTTCTAAAAGACATGGATCAAACCAAATCTAATCTTAGCCATTGATTAGAGATTTAATCTCGACGGTTGAAGACTCAACAAAAAAAAGTATAAGAAGAGGCTTGAGGGTCAATTGGAGACACACCAAGATTGATCGGTTAGTTCAATTTTCTGGAGCAGGGTTTGCTGAGAAAATTTGCACAAGTGATCTGAGTTGCAACGAGGGGTAGTAAGTGCATAGCAGAGAGGCAGAGATAGTGCTGAAGGACTGGCGCAGAGGCAAAGAAGGCTATGCAGAGCCAGTAAGAGCCACGCAGAGGGCCAAAGATACCGCGCAGAGGCTAGTAGGGCCTGCGTGGGTCATGCAGAAGGCCAAAGAGCCAGCGCATAGCAACAAAAGGCTGGCGCAGGGGGCTTCTAAGTGACGTGGAGGCCAGGAGGGTTGACGCAGAGCTTCAGAGAAGCGTCGGCGAGATTTTCGTGGAGCAGACTTGCTAAATATCTGCTTCCAAAGAGAGGTATCGCTGCCAGATTGATTCTCTATTGGGTGAGCCAGTTTGGCACCCTAGTTGTACTTAAGAAAGCTGCTTAATTATAAAACCCTCATAACTGTTGCACCAGTTTTCCCAAGTTGAGGTTTTCTAGGGACGATTGTCCAAAAATAACGGTGTCCCTTGTGTGTTTGTCTATTCTTTCAGTTGATGATTTGTAGATGGTTGAGAATGTGATTTTGTTTATTTTCAGTATTTATATGGCTAAATAACTTGTTAAAGGAATAAACAAGTTGGTGAAATAAACCAAAAAGTGCAAGACGAATTTCTGACGTGTTAAACTTAGAAATTTCAACAAGGTATGCTATAAAACCCATATCAGACACCTATAGAACCTGTCAAACCTCAAAAGGCACATTTTTTATTTTTTTCTTTTTTGGAAATGAGGTGGAGGGAAGAAAATGCTTTATAAGCACCTCTTTCCCTTCCATTTGTCATTCACTTGTCATTTGAGAATTTGGTTAATTTTTCTATGAGTGTTGAGTGACTCCATTGCATAGTGAAGAAGCTCTTGGAGGAGGCTAAAGGAAGCTTCATTGGATCAGACTCAGCCTCAGGTAGGCTTCATGAACCTTGTTTGAAAGTTTTCCATATAATTTTTTTGTATTCAATTTAGTTTTTTTTTTTTTATGTTTGCAATTTTTTTTTATGTTTGGGCCTATCGCTGAGTTTCTCAACCACACAGGGCTATTGTGTGGCTGAGAAACTCAGCCACAGGGCCTATATGCTGAGAAGGCAGTCCTCCTCAACCCGCAGGCCCTGTGGTTGAGTTTCTCAGCCACATAGGGTCGTTGTGTGGCTGAGAAAATCAGCCATAGGAACTGTAGGCTAAGGATGCAATCCTCCTCAGCCCACAAGCCCTATGGTTAAGTTTCCCAGCCACACAGCAGCCCTGCGTGGCTAAGAATCTCAACCACAGGGCCAAAAAATTGCAAATTAAAAATAAAAAACCAAAAAGAAATTAAAAAAAAAAAATTTCTTTCAGATTTTGTCACCATGCCACCAAAGGGTTCTAGAAAGTCTCGTGATCTGGCATGGGCACATGGTCAATGAATCATATTGTCGGTAATGACCACCATGTCAAGTGCAATTATTGCAATGCCACAATGCATGCAGGCATAAACAGAGTAAAATACCACCTAGCCAGACTTCTTGGGAATGGTGTGGGATGTTGTCAAAATTGCCCTGATGAAGTTAGTACTGAAATGGCAGCTGCTGTGGAATCCATTAAAGAAGAAAGTTCTAAGAGGGCAAAAAGGAAGGATGAGATTGTTGTGATAGGTAGATCTTCATCTCAAAGTGAAACACATATTCAAAGTCCAAGTATTGGTAACTCCTCTTCAAGCTTTGTGGCAAAAAGGAGTATAACCTCTTATTTCTTCAGTCCTCATACAACTCCAAGATCTCAACCAACCTTGGATAGTTTTAATGAAAAGAAGAGGAAGGAGGCAAATATGGTAGTGGGGAGGTTTTGGTACTATAACAAACTTTCATTGAACTATGCAAAGTCTTATTTTTATCAGCCCATGGTGGATGTCATTGCAAATGTTGGCCCTAGATACAAAGCCCCATCTTATAATGCACTTACGGGGAAAGAGCTAGATGAGGAGCTTGAGTGTGTCAAGTAAGAATTGGAAAGCATTAAAAGCTCATGGAAATTTACAGATTGTACAATTATGTCTGATGGGAGGACAGATCAGAAGGGTAGAACAATAATAAATTTTGTTATAGCTTGCCCTAAAGGAGCCATGTTCCTAAAATACATTGATGCATCTGCAAATGTAAAAGATATACATTTGATTTTTACATTGTTTTCTGATGTGGTGGAGGAAGTTGGGGTTACAAATGTTGTCCAAGTAATCACGGACAATGCAACAAATTATGTGGTTGCTGGAAGGTTGCTTTGTGCCAAAAATACCACCATTTTTGGACTCCATGTGTTTACCATTGCATAGACTTGATGCTAGAGGACATTGGGAAGTTCGAGTGAGTGCAACATGTTGTGCAAGAATGCAAGCAAATTATCAAGTATATTTATAATCATGCTTGGGTGTTGAACTTTATGAGGGAATTCACACAGGGTGCATTTAGTCGCCCAGCGATCACACGGTTTGCTACAAACTTTCTTTCCCTCCAAATCCTTTTGTATGAGTACCGAGCTTTGGGAAGAATTGTTAAAATTGGCAACTAGAGCCAAAATCCATGTGGGTCACCTCATTTATGGCAACTGATTATATTCCTAGATTCCTCTTGTCGAGAGGTGTAGGATTGATCTAAAGATCATCTGATTCCGACAAGTATTTATGGAGATATGACTTTATTTGTATTTACTTGACAAATTGTCAAGGTCGGCTAGTAGTTAAATGTGTGGCACACATGCCCAGTGAATCATATAAATACAAGAGAGGTTGATTCATTTTCTCATCATCTCATCTCACTCATTCGTCTCTCTCTCTCCTTAGCTTTGGGTTATACAATGAGCAGCTCGCACGTGGGAAGGAGGAGGACACATTAGGGCAAGGACACTGAAAGGAAGACACAGACGCTGTTGACGGTATCTTTGACCTGCATTGACCAAGCGTTGACTCATCAAGGGTGCGGTTTTGGTGTGGCTGCCTCTCCTAGGCAGGCCACAGATTTTGGCACAAAAATCAAGGCAATCCATTCACAGGTTTGACCAGTGTTGACTACCCTAGTTTTGGGCAGCAGGTTGACTTCAGTCAACAATAGTTTGAATGTGTTTTTGGAGTTGTTCAAGGGATGTTTCCTCAGGTTGTTCAAGGGCTAGTTGACCAGAAATTAACCAAGCATATTGGAGGTCAATTTCAACTCATTTGACCAGGTTTGACATTGCTGATCTAGGGTTTACTGTTGCTGATATAAAATTACAGAATTCTGATTTTGTACTATTTCTCTCTACTGAACTATTGAAGATAAAAGAAGATTTGATCAAAGGGTTTCCACGCATTGGGGTTTGTCCCTAGCTAGCCGCCACATCTTTTGTCTCTTGTCTTGGCTTGTTTTCTATTGATCATTTAATGTTCTATCTACACCAAGGTTGCACGAAACGGGGAAACGGGTACGAAACGTGCCCCCCCCCCCCCCCCCAAAAAAAATTTTTGAAATGGGAAAACGCAAATATATATATATATTTATGGACATTTAAGAATCGTGGCAATCTTAAAGCATTATGATACATTCTAATTTATTACATTATGATAAAATTGTCAATTGTCATGCGTAAATATAAGTCTCTAAATTTACATCGCATTTACTCATGAAGTGATCACATAATGAAAATAGAAATATCCAAAATCAGCCACGAGAAATTTCTAATTTCTTGTCTCGTGCTTGATTAGGAGTCTCCTCCTACATAGTCAAACGACCTTAGTGCTCTTGATTAATTACACGTTTCATACCCCAGTACCTTACATGCTCTTGATTATTGGGAGTCTCCTCTACATAGAGGGCTTGGTTCTCTTGATTAAATACAAGTTCCATACACTAGTACATGATAAAATCCGATGGAAACATTGCAATCCCCCCAATCCTGAAATTCTAAAAAACATGAAAAACAGATAAGTCTGCTGGATTTTGAGTGACATCTAAAATTCTACTTTCTCCGTATGAAATCCAATGAGGGCGAAACCACTCTCAAACATCCTCAATCATTTCATGGTAATGTTAAAAATTTAAGTAAAAGGATGAAAATGAAAAATAAAGAAGAATATCACTTTTACTTTAAGAATTTAACATTACCATGAACTAACTACATATGCCTCAAACTTCCTAATGAACTGCATATCAACACTAGGGCAAAAGTTCACTTTTATAACTTTAGACAGGCATCTAGAAGCAATCAGAAGGCATTAGAAAAACCTAATTAAATATTAGAAGACAAATTAATAATAAAAAAAATCAAGTTGCATGTGGAAACGGCGTCGTATGGCCCAGAAACACGTTTCCGTCCGTACTGGCCACGTTTCCACCTCAAGAAACATGTCAGCACGGCTAGAAACACATTTATGGGCCGTACTGTACGCGTTTCCACGTTTCGTTTCCGTTTTCGTATGGAAACTTCTCCCCTACCAGCGTTTCCTGCAACTTAGATCTACACTTTACTTAATGTATATGTGATTGCTAATCCGTGGCTAATAAGAAGAAAAGAAGTAAATTGCTCTAAGCATAGAACATACCATAATTTAACATGGTATCAGAGCTGAGGTAAAGACAAAGTCCAAGCAAGAGCAAGAGCAAGAGCAATCACCGAAGCGAAGGTTGGCAAGGCTACCCTAAAAACTTCATGGGGTCCTCAACACTCTTCCCTGCCGAAGACAAGCTCCATGAGAAGTCTAACTATCATGAATGGAAGATGTCTCTCGATCTGACTTTAGAAGATCAGGAAGTGTTGAACCATGTTGCCCCTCCATCAAATGCATCTGTTGCTGCCAAAAGCAAGTGGTCCAAGGGAGAAGTTAAAGCAAGGAAGATCATCCAAGACTCTATCGACAAGCGCTTGGTGACCTATGTTTCCAGGCTGACAACCTCCAAGGAAATCTATGATAGATTGGTGAGTTTATTTAAAGTTAATGATGCAAATCAAGTTCTGTTCCTTAGAAATAAGCTGAAGGAAATTAAGAAGGGCAAAGATGAGAGTATGCAAGGATATTTCTTAAGGATCACCGAGATCAAGAATGATCTCCTATATATTGGGGAAGTAGTTCCTAACAGGGAAATGACTATCACAACTCTTGGAGGACTACCACCTGAATCGTATATATTCAGGACCAATCTTCTCAACAATAATGTCATCCCAGGATTTGAGGAATTGATGGCTAGATGTATTCAAGAAGAGACAAGGATGGAAGAGCAAGAAATGCCTGCACTTAAAGGCCATCCCTCTGACTTTTCTTCTCATGCTAAAAGAAAAAACAATTTTCAGGCTAAATCCAAAGGAAAGGCTGGACCAAAGGGTGGAAGAAAAGGTCGATGTTACAATTGCAACAAAATTGGCCACTATGCGAGGGAGTGCCCTGATAAAAGGGACTCACACCATGACGATGACCAAAATCACTCTCAAGGCAATCAAAGGAATGGCAGGTCCAATAGCAGAGGTAAAAGAAATGTCAGAAATCAAGGAAGGGGACAACCCTTCAAGAAGGCAAGAAACTCCAAGTATGAATCTAACGTTGTTAACAATAAGCAAGATGAATATTGTCTACCAGCGACCCTCTCTACTACTGCTCCCTCGGACACGCTAGGAAATTGGCTTATTGATAGTGGTGCCTCAAGGCACTTCACTGGTTTCAAAGAATCTCTCTCTAATCTGATAGAGAAGGAGACCAACCTAGAAATTGTTCTTGGGGACAACGCAAAATATCCCCTGAAAGGCATAGGGAATGTCACTCTTCAATTGAATCGGCGTAATACAATTCATTTGCAAGAAGTCCAATATGTACCTGATCTCAAAAAGAACTTGGTGTCCGTTTCGGCAATGGAAGACAAAGGCTACAAGGTAACCTTCATCGATGGCAAGGTACGTGTATGGGAAAAGAATTTTAAAGAAGCTTTCACTCTTGGGTTTCGAGTCGATTCATTATTACAGGTTGGAGGAAGTCTGCTCGGTGTCATGTCTTGTGACACGTCACTTCAGTCCGAACTATGGCATCGGAGGTTTGCTCACCTTCATTATAAAGCTCTACCCAATGCAAGACAAATGGTGACAAGGATGCCCGAGTTCCAAGTAGAGCAAGAAGGTGTATGTCTGGGATGTGCTGAAGGGAAGCTCAAAAGGGGACCATTCCCCTCAAGCCAAAGCAAGACCTTCGATATATTGTAGTTGGTTCACTCAGACATATCTGGTATGATGCCTGTGAACTCCTTGGGAGAATATTTATATTACCTCACTTTTATAAATGACTATTCTCGCAAGACTTGGATATACTTTTTGAAAAAGGAGGATGAAGTGTTCACTTGGTTTCGTCACTTCAAAGCCTTGATCGAGAATCAAACCGAAAAGAAAATCAAGATCTTAAGGATTGATAATGGGACTCAGTATGAATCTAATGAGTTCCATGACTTTTGCAAAGAAGCTGGCATTAAGAGGGAGACTACAATACCATATACTCCTAACCAAAATGGTGTGGCGGAAAGGAAGAATCGTACGATTGTGGAAGCTATTTGTGCTATGCTCTATGATCAAAGGCTTCCAAAGTTTGAGGTCCTCCAAGTTTGAGGCAAATCCAATGATGTAATCCCGAGATATAGCAAGCCCTAACCATAAAAATAATTCTTTCCCTACATCAATTTGGGTTAGTGTCCTCACTAGGATCATTGCATTCAAATCTCAAAAGAAGATTAGTCCTTTGATCCCATTCTCTTCCCTAATTAGCTCAAGCCCCTCCTTGATTGTGTTGGACACCTAATCCTAAAGGGTTAGCATGGAAGCCAAATGGACAAAGCAGTCCAAGGGACCTTGGGATCTGAATCCCAACGGTCACCAAATGTACTATAAATGTATATCAAATTGTTAATAAAATAGCAATGCATGTTTTATCTTTCCTATTTGTTCTCCCTAACCATGTCTGTTTAACATGGTATTAGATGAGTGAAAATATTTTCTGTAAAAATAAGTGGTTGCAACTTGCATGGAGAATTCAAAAAGTGCAGGGAATAAACTTGCATGCGGGATTGAACTAGTGCTGTATGATAGGATCTCAAGATTAAAAACTTTTGACTTTGGCATGTCGGCTGGTTTATGCTCGTCCCTCGGTTTTTCTAATTTTTCTGTCAGAGATATATATTATACATGGTGATTTTTGCAGAGATATATATGATGATATAAAGCAGACATATATATTATGGTGATGGCACATATATATTATGGTGATGGCACATATATATTTCTAAACACTGTAACACTGTATATGTGGTGATAAATGCCAGAAATTGTGCTTCTGCGTTGAAAAATCTCTAGCATCATTGTCCATAAACCCTCTCTCTTGAAAACTGTGTGTTTAATGGTGAATGTTGTTGCAATGACCATGTGCGTTGGGAACAAACACTGGTGACCTATGCGTTGATAACAGTGAATGAAGCCACAACGAGCGAGCCAGTTCTAAATTCGAACAAGATTTGATGCTATGGATCCCAGACTTACCGCATAGATCTGTTAAATTATTTTGGTTGTGTTCACTTGATTACAATTTAAAGGCTCGAGTTGGCATCCAACATTAAAATCCAAAGTCTATGTGACATGGTCACTATGCCAATCTGAGAAAATGTTAGGTATATGTTCTGCGGTGATACACTCCACGTAGGCAAACTGGTTTGAGTTGAATGCCACGACTGATCTGAGTTGACGGAACCTTTAAGGTTGAGACATTTAATTGAGCCACAAATTCACGAGCACTTTGCCATTCACCATTCATGTTGAAAGGGAAGTCGCAATGTTGAATGCACGATTCCATAGATGTCGAGTTTCATTGGCCTACGGACATATCTCTTATGCATGATATTGAAATCTGCATTTTCATCTCTAGTGGAAGACAAGTTTGAATATTGAAGCACTGTTATCTTCTCCTCGCAAATCCCTGTTCCAAAGCATGTGAATGAAGGGGACAGTAGGGTTGAGTTATCGGCATCTTCAAGGGAGGACAAGAAAGGAAATACAGCGAAATAGAGAAGGAACGATAAGGGCAAAAAGAAAATTGAGAAAAATGTCAATGTAAGGGAAAGTAAGTTTTGCTACATTGAAATTGATACTGTATTCACAAACTGCCTCTGCCCTCACCAACTCCAACGAGAAGAAAAGTTTTACTAGTAAACTTTAAAGTATATAAGAACAGTCATTCTCAGATTTTTCTTGCACTAAACGACAGTATATGAAGGTATATTGAGAGCCTACATACTTGAAGATTTTTGAAGACAAAGTGGTATACAAATCAATTTTTTGCAGTGATATTATTGTGAAATGGATAGAATGGGTATTGTATTAGAATTATTGAATACTCTAATA
>APFE031694269.1:163241-198573 GCA_000404065.3 Pinus taeda
AATGGACAAAGCAGTCCAAGGGACCTTGGGATCTGAATCCCAACGGTCACCAAATGTACTATAAATGTATATCAAATTGTTAATAAAATAGCAATGCATGTTTTATCTTTCCTATTTGTTCTCCCTAACCATGTCTGTTTAACAGATTGGTTAACTCCATACCCTTGACCTAGTTTGGGTGCACTTGGGTTCTTTGTGGTCCCACAACTCTACAACTCAAATTCCATAAGGATTACATAGAATTTGTTGTACTTGTTTCTCTTATGCAGTTCTTGGTTGCAAAACTACGCCAAGAAACCAACCCAGCTAGTCTTTAGGTTCAAATTGGCCCTTGAACCAGGGGGGCTCCTCAAATGTCACGAGGCCCTCTTTTAACGTTGTTCACTGTCACTGGACAGCAGCCTATGGAGCACAATGGCCAGATCTATAATTTATTGTTGGTGGTTGTTGATGATTACACAATCTCTATCCATGCATAAATCCCTCTCTTGCAATTTGAAGTCTACATAGGATCAACAATATGCATTTAATTATGAATAGGATGAATATAAGAGAATTCATGATAATTAAGCAGTCATACTAAATACTTAATCAACCAAACATAATGGATGCATATAGAATATTTCTACAGCCAAACAAAACACATTCAAGTGATGAGAGAAGGCAACAATTAACAGATGTAGAGGACTTAACCAAGACAGAAAGTTCAGTTAATTAATCTCTTTAAATGATTATAATTTTGCAGGGGATTTCAAAGAGATTAACAGTCAATCTATTCTTACCCAGATCTCCTATAGTACTTTGAACATGTGCATTAATAAGATATGAAAGTACTGGAAAAACAACATGACAAACATTTTTTGTCAAGAAGTGGAGCTAGAATACTTCAATTAGGAATTTTGTCATAAAAATTTTACTAAGTGATAGGGTTTTGGCATCAAAAGCCAACCCTTTTACAATCAAAATCAAATAATATATAGAATAAATCTCTCCTAAATTGTTACAATATTTCTGGAATAAAATTGTAAACAATAAACTAAAAATAAAAAGAATCTCTGAAAAATTGCAGGAAATCTGGAGCTATTTGCAAGTCCTTTGCCTTGAACTCTTGAGTTGCTCAAGCTGTCTATTGAAAAACTGCACTTTGATCCCAGTTTGTTGATCTTCTGCTGCTAGGTATCCTTTGAAAGTTGATATATTTGCCTCCACATCTGAATAAGAATGACTGTTGATCTTCCTCCTCCTTCAAATGCTAAAATCATGTCTATACTCTGGTTGATTGCTCTCTTTTGCTAGGTGTTCTTTGAATCTTCAATACTTGAATTGACCAATGATTTTATGTCACTTTTTAAAGTGTTTCACCATCATTATCGTAAAATATTTGGGAAGCAAATATTTTGATAAATATTTTCCCAATACTTTGTTTAAACCTATAAATTCATATTTCTCTATTTTCATGAATTTCATAAAAGAAATTCTCATAATGTCTCCTTAAATGATTCCATCCCGTAAATCCATCCATTTTTGAAATCCATGTCTTGTTTTGAAAATATCTGTCTTGTTTTGAAATATCTGTCTTGTTTTGAAATCTCTGTCTTGTTTTGCCCTGAATTTATATATTATTAATAAATAAAATTCATAAACATATTTCATAAAACCATCAACTGATTTCCTTGCCATGGTTTTGAAAACCATGTGTTGTTTTGCCATGATTGGTAAAATATCTCTTAGTTTCCCTTTTTTACTCTTGTAAAATATTTGGATAAGAATTTATCCAAATCTTATGTTCCCGTACATTTTCTCTTTATGATTATTTTCCTCTTTATACCATATAGAGAAAACAATATTTCTCCTCTGTAAAATTTCATTTTACCTCATTTACTCAGCCTCCTTTCACCTCAGTGTTTCACACGTAAGTTCATTTCATAAACATATCACTGTAAAAGTTTTCTCTCCATTATCTTCCTTTATACGAACTTTATAATATATAAGCTCGCTTATATATTTCATAGACCTTCCCGCCATTAATTTTAAATTTAAACAATGTAAAAATGGTTTTACAACGGTCTTTTCAGATGGGTAGCTGGTAAATGGTTTTGGAGAGAGGGGTCCGAAATGAACGAGAGAAGGGTAGTTGTAAAAAGCATTAAAAGTAACGACTTTTTGGAGGGGGGGTAGTTTAAAAGTCGAAAAGGCAACCCCCCCGAAAACCATAGATTTGCTATTGATTTGACATTTCACAAATCTCGATGCATTTTAATTTAGGGTGGTTTAATGATTAAGTGCAGGATGGGGACACAATTAAATTTGACTTTTTGACTTGGCTGACGTATATAATATGATAATAAATGTGGTTTCTATAGATTAGATATTGGGTTTGCTATTTTTAAACTAAGTTCTAATATTTTAAATAAATAATTTTATAAAAAATATAATTTATATATTTATAAAATTGAATTTCATTTAAAATAAAAACTATTAAAAAAAACTTGGAGATACTTATAAAAACCTCATATACTTCCTACTTTAGCAATGCAAAGGGTTAGATGGAATGATATTTAAAGGAAGGAATTTGTCAAGGTAAGGATAAAATTGAAGGAATGTGGCAAAAAAAATTAAAATTTTGTAACTTCCAAGGTGTCAAAATAAGTTACAACAGAATCCATTTCTTCACAAGAATCCTTAAGCCTAGGAAGCCCCTTGTTAAGGCATATCCTCAAACCTTAGGTCTAGGTATCCTCATAGCCCTTCCCAGAAAGCCAATCATCTTGCTTTCAAAGCAAGCAAGCAAGCCATCTATTTGAGCCTCTCTTGTGAATAGGCTTTAGGAATCACCTCATATCTTATCATTGACCCATCCACTCTTGTGATTCCTCTCATATTGGGACTCCTCCCATCAGTGAAAGTATGTAAAGAGCAGGGAGCCTTAGCTAAGGTGATAGTGGGCTATCGCTCCATTGTTGCCCCTTGACCTAGTAGTTGCTCTATAGGATCCCTTCCTAGGACCCCTGCTAGTTTGAGCAATAGCAGGCACATGTCAGCATTCCTTCTCATAATATGAAGAGCAACATGTGCTCAAGAATTGGGTGATGGCCATAATGAGTGAGTTGAAGCTCGTGCTAGGCTTTTTCACACGTGCTAATATGTATGTCCCAACCATATTTTGCATTTTGATCTTCTTTTGTTTTTGCTTGTGTCCATCATATGATCTTTCTCGTTCTTTTAGCTACATCCACCTCCCACGGACAAGTTACGAGCCCTACCCAAGTATGACGATGTATGGTGTCAAATCCCAGAGAACCAATGGTCAGTTAAACCCAGAGAACGGAGGTGGAATATAAGGCTTGTAATGTAAGATGGAAAGTGGTAAGTATGGAATAGGGAGAGATGTGACTACATTATCTTAATCAAGATTTCCCAAGTAGTGCCCCTTCTATACCCATTGGGCCATTAGGGGAGGTCCCACTCGACTAGGATAAAATATTAACCCTCCATTTAAGGTGAGGGAAAAAAATGATGGTCAAAATCCCTATGCATTCTGTTGATTTGGGGTAGCATCGAATGTGCTCTAGCCATGAAAATTGGTCGAAAGGCTAAAGCACATGAGATATCCAAAACCCAAAAATGGTTTGGGCAGATTCTACCCGGTTAAGGAGATATTAAAATAATTAATATTTTTAATGGAGTTCCTAAGCCTAAACTTAGGAAAAATAAAAGGTTAATGGGTATTAATATAAAACTGAGTTAGAAGGTTCTAAAGGACATGGATCAAGCGAAATCTAATCTTAGCCGTTGATTAGAGATGTAATCTCGGTCATTGAAGGACTAGCAGGAAAAGTATAAGAGGAGACTTGAGGGTTAGTTGGAGGATACAACAGAGTGATCAGTCATTCGATCTTCTAGAGCGGGGTTTGCTAAGAAAATTTGAATCAGTGATCAGTGTGTAGTGAGAGGCAGTGAGTACGAGATGGAGAGGCAGAGATAGTGTCGGAAGACCAGCGTAGAGGCAGAGAGGCAGACACAGAAGCTAAAGAGAGCCACACTGAGGCTAGCATAGACAACGCAAAGGCCAGAAGGGCCTACGTCATCCATGCAGAGGCTGCAAGAGTGACGCAAAGGGTCGTAGAGGCTGCGCAGTGCCTCAGAGGGCTAACGCAAGGGGTTTTGAGGCTGAGCAAAGGCCAGGAGGGCTGACGCAGTGCTTCAATTGTGCTGGAGAGGGTTTCGTGGGGCAAATTTTCTGAATATCTGTTTTCGAATAGAGAGGTATCACTGCCAGATTATTTTCTCTGTCGGGTGAGCCAGTTTGGCACCCAGTTGTACTCAAGGAAACACTGCATAATAAAATAATCCTCAAAATTGTTGCACCGGTTTTCCCAGGTTGGATTTTTCCGGGGACAAGTCCAAAAATAACGATGTCACTTGTGTGTTTGTTATTTCTTTCAGCTGTTGATTTGTAGATGGTTGAGATTGTATTGTGTTTATTTCGATATTTATATGTTTAAATAACTTGTTCGTAATTAACAAGTAGGAGAAATAAACCAGAGAATACAGATAAAATTTCTAACGAGTAATACTTAGAAATTTCAACATGGTATCAGAGTGTGGTTGTAGATCACAGGAGAGCTTAAGGCACCAGCTGAAGCAAAGCATTTGCAGCAAAAAACAGGTGTCCCGAGTGATAGAAGTTGTTCCTAGCAGAAAGCAGTAGAGAAGGGTTAATGCAGAGGGATTGCGTCATCAATTCGGGCCAGAGAGAGTCTAGCGCAGACGCTAAGGAGGGCAGTAAAAGGGCTCACAAAAAGCCATGCAAAGACCAAGAGGGTTGACGCAGTTGGCTAGGGGAACATTTCAGCCAGTGTCGGGATTGCGCAGAGCCTAGAGGCTCAGTCCTTCAATTGTTGGGGCATAGGAAGCTGTGGGCAGATTACAGGGAGTGAAGTTGGTGGGGTGTTGTTGCTGTCGAGACAAAACAGTACCTAATGGGGCAAAACCAAGGTAGAGGGAGTCACTACCTAGGCAAATTTCTAGCCAAGAAATCAAGATCAATGTTATAGGTGCATAGGAGATCGGAGAGGTGTGACTCGACGGTTGGCAGGCGGATTTCCAGGAAGGAAATCGGGACTCAGAGGGAGTCTAGCAGAGACTTCCTAAGGGAAGTAGCGACTCAGAAGGAGTCGAAGAGAGAACTTCCAGAGGGAAGCAAAGACTCAGAAGAGTCGAAAGGAAGAGCAAAGAGATGGCCATGAATGGACTGAGCGATCAGGACATGTCGGACGAGGCATCCAACTTTGTGGTCTGGAATGCTAGGATCATGTCCATTCTAGACAAACATCACATCAAGGCCTTTGCCTTGAGAACAATGGCTATCCCAGTTGACCCGACTGACAATGAAAAGTACGAGAAGGCAATGGCCAAGGCGAAATGCATCATCCTTGATGGGGTCAAGGATCATGTGGTCGAACATATTGCCGAGAAGGAGACGGCAAAGGAAATGTGGGACACCTTGAAGACGTTTTACCAACATACTTCCGGGCAGAGGAAGATGTTACTTGAGAATCGGCTGCGTTCATACCAGATGCAGAAGGGGGAGCATATAGATCACTTCCTCGGTAGATTGAAGGAGATCCAAGACCAACTAACTTCCATAGGGGCCACGCCGGATCAGGAGTTGATGGGGAGGACCACTCTAAACGTAGTCTCCGAGGAGTGGGAGACATTTATCTAGAGCATTCTAAGTAGGGTGAATCTTCCAGACTAGGAAGAATTGTGGTCAGCTCTTCACCAAGAAGAGATTAGATGGCTGAGCAAGATGAGAAGTAGCAGTGAAGGAGTCTAGATCAAGAAGGAAGAGGAAGAGGACGTAGCTTTGGCATCTGCGGGGAAATAGGAGAAGAGGAAGAAAAGGGACCTCTCCAAGGTTAAGTGCTTCAACTATGGGCAACTGGGGCATTATGCGAACCAATGTCCTAAGAAGAAGACTAAGGGAGAGGCGTCTGACTCCAAGGCAGCGCCAACGAAGGCAGAAAAGGAGGTAGAGGAGGATGATGATTTTGCCATGAATGCTCATGTACCTCTAGAGAAGAGGTGGGGAGACATCGAGCTGTAGTCAGGAAGACTACAGGCGGCGAGGGGCAAGATCCTTGAGGTACCCAAACTCTTGGATCATACATTGCTACGGGAGCCCCGAAGTGAGAGTAGTAGGATTGGTGAATGTTAGTAGAAACGAATGCGGATGAAGAGGCAGAGAGTGCTACAGTGCAGTAGTCCTAGGCAGCACAGAGCTAGCAAGTTGCAACAGTGCGAGAGGCATAGAGGAGGTTGTAGCAGTGTAGGATGGCACAGAGAGGTTTGCAACGGTGCGAGAAGCAGGGAGTTGTTGCAGCAACGCAGAGGCAGTAAAGGGAGCACTTGATAGCGGCAAAGAGAGCTTTAGCATCAAGAGTGCTTCTAGCCTGATAGGGATGTCAATAGTTGGGTGGATCAGTTACTTACTTCTCAGTAACTGAGTTGCAGTGCAGTAGCAGTTAGTAATAGCACAATGCAGCATGATGAGAGGGGGTTGCAGTGCAGATGCAGTGTTGGTAGAAAGGACCAGCAACAGCACGAATGCAGAGGGAGTTGTCGTACGGATGTATTAGTCACAGTTGAAAGGCCATGGGTAGCAGTGGCAAGATGCAGCAGTGCAGAGGACGTTGAGCAGGGACGCCTAGCATCAGCACATGTACCGGTGCCGTATAATCAAAGTGATGCTTAGTGTGGAGCATTACTAGAGCACAGTCCTCGCTAAGAGGGAGTGTTGATTTGGGGTAGTATTGGATGTGCTTTAGCCATGAAAATTGGTGGAGAGGCTAAAACACATGAGATCTCCAAGACACAGAAATGGTTTGAGCAAATTCTACTCGGTTAAGGAGATATTAAAATAATTAATATTTTTAATGGAGTTCCAAAGTCTAAACTTAGGAAAAATAAAATATTAATGGGTATTAATATAAAACTTGGTTAGAAGGTTCTAAAGGACATGGATCAAGCCAAATCTAATCTTAGTCGTTGATTAGAGATGTAATCTCTTCTGTTGAAGGACCAACAGGAAAAGCATAAGAGAAGGCTTGAGGGTCAGTTGGAGGATACATCAAAGTGATCAGTCATTTGATTCTCTAGAGCGGGGTTTGCTAAGAAAAGTCGAATCAGTGATCAATTTGCAGCGAGGGGCAATGATTACGAGATAGAGAGGCAGAGATAGTGCCAAAAGACCAACACAAAGGCAGAGAGGCAGACGCAAAAACCAGAGAGAGCCACGCAGAGGCTAGCAGAGACGGCGCAGAGGCCAGAAGGGCCTAAGTCATCCACGCAGAGGCTGCAGGAGTGACACAGAGGGTCGTAGAGGGTGTAAAGTGCCTCAGAGGGTTGACGTAGAGGGTTTTGAGGCTGACGTAGACACCAAGAGGGCTGACGCAGTGCTTCAGTTGTGCTGGAGAGGGTTTCATGGGGCAGATTTTCTGAATATCTGCTTCCGAATAGAGAGGTATTACTGCCATATTATTTTCTCAGTCGAGTGAGCCAGTTTGGCACCTAGTTATACTCAAGGAAAGATTGCATAATACAATAACCCTCAGAATTGTTGCACCGGTTTCCCAAGTTGGGTTTTTTTGGGGATGAGTTGTTCAAAAATAACGGTGTCACTTGTGTGTTTGTTATTTCTTTCAGTTGTTGATCTGTAGATGGTTGAGACTATATTGTGTTTATTTCGATATCTATATGTTTAAATAACTTGTTCGTAATTAACAAGTAGGAGAAATAAACCAGAGAATACAAATAAAATTTCTAACGGGTAATACTTAGAAATTTCAAGGCCTACCAGGTTACCCCATAATCCATGCCAAATGCCCAAAATACAAACAAGCATAAGCACCCGATTGCAAAATGAATAAAGTACCTTTTCATCGGAAACCCACCTTCCAACATCTGCTCTTGTCAAATGGGCGAGGAGAAATATGACTAATACAAGTGATGGCGATATGAGTGCCACATCATCATCGGCTGCAAGTGGCTATCAGAAGTTGTTGTCTGTCGGCTAGAAGTGATGAAGGGAGAAAAAAATTCTCTTATGGGGTCACCTGCGTTTGGTGGGTAACAGTTCTCATCATTACCTCATACATAGTCTTTCATGAATGTTCTACCCTAAGTAACCGGATTCACTTCCCAGCCCCCGGTGTCACGAATCGAGCGAATCAGACACAATTCTCGAGGGACATGTGTATGATTCGAGGCTACTGCGTCTCAAAATCAAGATTCGTGTCCCACAAGAATTTGATTCGCTTCCACAATGAATCCTGATTTTCTGACACGTGTTTGACAAAAAGGGACCCGCGCACTTGATGAAACCCTGATTTGAGTCATTTTTCGTCACTTGCATTTGTTGTTTGGGAGCTATGGGATTGTGGTATGGGATTGTGGGAGCGGCCAACAAAGGAGATAGGCTTGTTTGGGAGGTGATTCAAGCAACAGGTATGTGGATTTCTCTTCCATTTTTTTCTAGTTTCACTACAAGATTTTTCCTGTCATTTTGTTTACATTTTTTCTTTACTTTTACATCAATCATGGCTCAATCAAGGGATGCGGGGAAGGGGCAAAAAAACGGGAAGAATAACCCCAATGGTGATGCCCCCTCTTTCAATTTCATCAAGGTCAGCGAGTGTTCCATCTGTTGGAAGTGTGTTGTTTTTCCATGATACTGGAGAATCTAGGTTATGGTGTTAGAATCTCTAACACAACCAACTCAAACGCCACAAAAACCTACTTTGCACAGCAAAACAAATATAGCAAAAATCAATCAATGCACAAATAGACAATTTTTTACAATTTTTCAACCCAACTTCATTATATTATCAATCTATAATACAACTGTCTAGGGCTGCCATACCAAGGATCATGGCCCTCATACAATCACTGATACAAGAATACAAATTAGGGCTTGGTGTCAACAACTATTACAACCAATCTACCCTGAGCAAGATACAATCGACCTACTAGCTAATGTAGTGCACTTCACAGCTCCACTTGGTTGTACCCTGAATTTAATTGTTGGTTCTACTCCCAATCTGCAGCAACACCAATCTGCCTCTATCAATGAATCCTACTCCTTTAGGTCACGGAACACGACTCACCAATCTGTCCTCTAGTTGATCATTAGTCCATCAAAGAATCAACACGTATGGGTCTTCTTGTCATTTGTGAACAACTCCATAACTGCCCATTGTTGCACCATAGTCCTTCAAGAATGCAACCCTTTGCGGCTTCTTCCCACTTATGACTTTCTATGTTGCTACAATGAAGGCAAACTTAAGGCATGGAGGGTTGCCCACTATCACTGTGAAACATCCTTCTTCAACAGCGAACTTAGGGATGATTCATAAACCCACTTGGCAGGTCTTTATTCCTTCAAGAACTAATCCATAGGGCTTCTCTTACTTTGCCCTTCTAACAGTCCTCAAATTCCTTTATAAGTGACTATTCTTAGGGCCTTGGAACAAGTCACTACAACCCTCCAAATCTGCTCTTTTGACTATTCCAACCACTGTCCAAAACTTGGACCCCAATCCTACACTTGTACTCTTAGAAGATGTTTTTTTATCTCTCCCAAAGCACATTGAATCTGAGCAGGACTTCTCAGAGGAACTCAATGCTATATAGGGCAACTTGACACAGCCTTAAACCATCTGCAAACCCACTCCAACAACCACTAAGTTATGCGCTCTTGCTCTAGGTGAATGAAGCCTAGTCTTGGTTGCCAAGTAGGCTACTCGGCCCTCAAAAACTCACAGATTCGTTCACCTATTACACCACAAAACTCTTGGCTTGTTAGAGAGAGGTTACCTCTATTTATTGCTCAGATTTTGTCCTCAAGAGTCTCGTCCTAGCTAGCCTCCTCTTCTTTGTTGCCTATGTCTGCCCAACCATAGCCCAAAGAAAAACACAAAAAATCAACCCAAAAATAGACTTGATCTCCTCCTTTGCTAGGCTTCTAAGGTTGTGGCTATCTCAGGGGTATTCAGCCCTCTTTTCTTGTCTTCACATGAGAAACAAATACCTTGATTGGATGCCAAATGAGGTCTCACTCCTTTTCTTTTCTATATGTTCTCTTGTGGCAACATCTAGCCCATTCTTGGGCCTTCCTTAAGTCAAACTGACCCTATCTTTTGTGCCACTTTACCCACACATATAAATAAAAATTATTTTCTCCCATTTGATACATGCCTCTCTTGGTGTTGTTTGCAGCCCCTTGCTCCACTAAGGGTGCCACAGAATCTCCAGGTGTCAAATCATCAAATCCATGCTTAGTTCCACAACCACAAGCTTGGGTGCAAAATCCACCTCTTGGGTTGTTGGCCCACAAGGCCCTTCTGTGGTGCCAATTTCTCCATGATCCTATACCCTAAGGTTTGGAGTACCTCCCAAGCTATCAATCTCAACAAAGTGGGGCTGCAACAGTAGCTTCAAGTGGTAAAAGAAACATCCATTTAGCAAGACAACAAGTTCAAGAAAGTAAATATCCCTTATGGAAGTATGTTACAAGAGATCAAGGACCAAGCAGCAAGTTAAAGGGAGGAGGCAATGTTCTTTGGAAATGCAACTTTTGCAACAATCAATTCAAGAGCACCTACTTCTGTGTGAAAGCACATTTGTTGGGCTTACCATCTTGTGGAATTGGAGCATGTTTAGGAGTGACTACATCTAAGAGGAAAGAATTAGAAAGAGAGGCCAATGTTGGTGTGGCAATGGTGGTTGCATCATCTAAAAAAAGGATGAAGATCCCCTTCCATTCTTGAGGAAAAGTAGTGTCAGTTATCCATTTGGGGAGTTTCAGTGGGGGTGAAAGTCAAGCAACAAAAAGGAGGGCACTTGGTCCAATGGACAAGATATTTCAGCAAGAGAGGTGAGAAGAGATTGATCTCGCCATTGCCTTCTTTTTCTATCTCAACTTCATATCATTTAATGTTGCACGATCACCTTTATTTATTGAGATGTGTGGAGCTCTAACTCAAGGGGCTCCATCAAGGTATGTGCCTCCTGGGTCAGAGAGGCTTAGAACTACATTGTTAAATAAGGCAAAGGAGAAGGTGGATAAAATGCTTGTAACTATTAAATCAGCATGGCCAACATCTGGGATTAGTATTGTTTCTGATGGATGGACAGATGCAGCACGCCATCCACTCATCAGCTTCATGGTGTCTTCCTTGAATGGACCAGTTTCTTTGAAAGCAGTGGATGCTCTTGGAAAATACAAAGATGCAGAATATATGTGTGAGTTGTTCATTAAAGTTATTGAAGATGTAGGTGTTGATTCTTGTGTGCAAATCATTACAGACAATGCAATTGTTTGCAAGGTTGCTGGCATGATTGTGGAAGCTATATATCCACTAGTATTTTGGACACCTTGTATTGTCCATTCCTTGAATTTAGCACTCAAAACTATTGCTTTTGATGTACCTTGGATTGGAACTCTTATTGAGGATTCATGGAATATCCACAACTTTGTACAAAATCATACTAATGCCCTCAGAATCTACAAAGATTACACACATCTATCATTGTTGAAGATTGCAGATACATGGTTTGCCTCTACATTCATCATACTGAAGAGGTTGAGGGAGGTCAATACCACTCTTGGGTCCATCGTTATTTCAGAGTTTTGGTTTTTTTGGAGAAACACAAATCAAGCAACCTCAAAAAGAGTCAAGGACACAGTATTAGATGATGCCTGTTGGGAGAAAGTAGATCTTACTATTAAGATCATGGACCCTATCATTGCTTTGTTGCAATTTGCAGATACAGACCAACCCATCCTAGGAGAGGTTTATGAGGAATAGGATTCCATGATTGAGTGTGTGAGTACCATTATTTTTCATAGTGAGTGCCCTGAGTATGAGACATTAGCGGAGGTCTTCTTCACCACCATATACGATATTCTTGTCAGCAGGTGGGACAAGAATTGCACACCTATGCATTGCTTGGCTCACTCATTGAATCCAAAATACTAAAGCGATGAATGGCTAAATGGTGGACCTTCATGCAAATTCCCTGCTCACATGGATGGTGAGATTTCTGAGGGAAGGAAGGATGCATAGAGACGGATATTTCATGATAGAGTACCCCTTGATGAGGTGGAAGATGCCTTTGCAGAGTTTTCCACTAGCACTGGGCAATTTGCAAGCAATGATTTTATTAGAGACAGGGGGGCTAAGAAGCCCTATTCCTGGTGGGCAACTCATGGGGCAACATGCCCTCCTCTACAGCAGTTCGACATGAGGCTCCTCTCTCAGGTTACTTCATTCTCTTGTTGTGAGAGGAATTGGAGAATATATGGGAATCTCTATAGTTTGAAGAAGAACGGACTTGAGCAATCCAGTGCCGAAACAATGGTGTATGTGCAAACCAACCTTCGTGTTATTTGCAGGAAGAGAATGGAGTGGTTGAAGGGAAAGTCAAAGATGAAGGGATGCCTTTCTTAATGACATGGGTTTGGACAGTAGTGTTGAGTTAGCATTGGCCAACTTGGAACTTAATGACCCAGTGCTAGAGCTTGTCACTTTTGATGACGGTGATACTCTTGAGGGGTCATACTCCACACCAGTAGTTGCAGAGATTACATTAGATACATAAGATGCGGATGTAGAAGAGAGCAATGGTGGTACTGAGGTTGATGACTTTAAGCTATAGGCAGCACTGCAACAACCAGCAGCCTACGAGATTCTTCCTTCATATTCTATAGTTTTGGGTTCTAGTGTCTACCTTGTTTTGGATTTGCTATTTTCTATTGGCATTCCTAGTCAGGCAAGACATCTAATTTAGAGGGAGTTTCGGGCAAAGCATACAAGGCACTATGTAGGGGTGGATACAAATCATTCCGGGAGTCAATTTCTAAGGACAGATTGAACCGGGATTGCTTGAGGAGGGTATATTCCCTCATATATTTTTGTCAGTGTTTCTCTTAGATAGAAACGCCAGTTTGGCGTCATTTTTATTGTACTCAGAATTTCACTGCTGCATAATAATACCCTCAGCTACTACACCAGTTTTCCCACATTGAGTTTTTCCGGGAACAATTGTCCAAAAATAATTGTCATAATTATTGTGTGCGCTCTATATTTCTCAGTTTCCAACATTTTGTTTCCATTGTATTTTTTTATGGTGAAGAAATTGTAGTGTGTATTATTCGTTGTTTCTCGTAGCAAATAAATTGCTTAATAATTAACCAATTAGAATAATAGTTTCTAGTTGTTGCATTTCAAGCGACTTTTCACAGTTACCCTATTGATGGAGTGTCATTCTTAGTTAGAAGTGTGGTACAGCAGGGGCCCTTAGAGATAGGGGACCCTACATGGGCCAGTTGGCAACAGGTTGGCCATCCATCAATATTCCATCACAGCATTAGCATATTGGGGTTGACCTTGGTCTATGTCAGAAGTTGCGCTGGAGATAGGTGATGAGTTGGTATTCTACTGGTCGAGTAGCATCTATGGTCAGAGACAAAGCTATAGGACTTGGGCGATGGTTGGCCATGGTGGCATTGGGATCCAGAGAGATCTACTAGTAGCAGGTTGAGTCGGAGATGGGCTCGAGATCCACATATTGAGGGATGCAGTCATGTTCGGATTGCTTGGAGGCATGATGTGGACCAATGGTTCGTATGGATCCCGGTATCAGTTTGCAAAAGCCTCTACAGTGGACAGGTGTGGATTGCTTAAGGGCAAGCAATCTTGGGGCAGGAGGATTTGTCATGTCCCCATTTTTATTTTCCTCTATGGTACAACTAGGGTAAATTTCCAGGGCACAGGATGCCCAAGTCAAGGGAGTAGGATTATGTCATCAGGGGTCTCTAGGGAGTTTTGAGGAGGTTTTTATAGGATTTGATGGCATTCGCTTGGTATATTCCATCTTCTGCACAGCGTGTCTTTCGTTTCGTTGCATTATGACAACTTTCACAAAACAAAGTTATTACTGGGCCTGATTTAATTAATTACGCTTGAGGTGGAATTCTAGAAAGAATAATTGATGAAATATCTCATAGTAATAGCTCGTTGGAACCAAAACGAGGAGATCTACATGATGGGATGAGGAGTCGCTTTCAGTGGCCAAAGCGAATATGGTGAGTAATTTACCATTTTCCCAGGTTAAAAGTGACTTTAATTAGTTAATCAATTAATTCATATTAATGACTAATTGGGGAAGAAGGCTAAAAGTGACTTAAGTAAATTTAAAATTAAAAAGTCACGTAGATGGAGTCAAGAGGGAGCTTCTAGAATAATAGTAAAATAATAAAATAAGATGTTTCTAGAGGCTTGGAGATCTATCTACGGGATCTTTAAAGGAGGAGGAGATCATTTGGGACATCCTGGAGTTGAGTTTTCTTTCTTGTGGAGAGGTTTGGAGAACCAGGGGTTCCCAACTTCAACAGTTGCCCAGGACGGAAACCCTTGGGTGATTCAGTGAGAGTGGGCAAGCAGCCAACTCTTACCTTGGTGAATTCATCTAGAATTCACAAGTTGTGCTTAGCAATTCAGTTATTTTGGTGGCCCAATTCAGTGTTGTAGCAGATCTAAACTTAGGGAAAATAGAATATTAATGTGAATTAATATAAAACTGAGTTAGAATGGTCCAAAAGTCATGGATCAACTAGATCTAATATAAGCCGTTGATTAGGGACTTAATCTCGATCATTGAATTGTCAACAAAAAAAGTATAAGAAGAGGCTTGAGGGTCAGTTGGAGAACACAATGAGTTGATCAAGAATTCGATTTTCTGGGGCAGGCTTAATCGAAGGAGTGATCAGAGTTGTAGCTGAGGGGCAATGAATACAGTAGCACAGAGGCAGAGATAGTATCGGGAGTATTAGCACAGAAGCCGGAAGAGGGTTGATGTAAATCCAGCTAAAGGCTAGGCAGAGGCAGCGAGAGGCCACGCAGAGGCAGCCAGGAGCTGCACATAGCCTGAGGAGGGCCAGCGTGGGAGACGCAGAGGCTCCAGAGGCTGACGCAGAGCCCCGAGAGAGTGACACAAAGCTAGAGAGGCTCACGTAGACCCTAGAGGCTGACGCTAGGAGATTTCGTGGGACAGATCCAAGTTGATATCTGTCTCCAACTAAGAGGTACTACTGCCAAGGGCATTCTCTATTAGGTGAGCCATTTCTGGACCCCAGATTGTATTCTAAAACTTCTTAATAATAAAACCCTCTGATAGCTGCAACAGTTGCCCCACATTGGGTTTTTCCGGGGACATTAGTCCAAAAATAATTGTCACTTGTGTACTTGTTTCTTTCAGTTGATGATCTATATGTGTTGATATTGTATTTACATTTATTTTCAGTGTTTACATGGTAAATAACTTGTTCATTTTCAATATTTACATGGTAAATAACTTGTTAAGTAAATGAACAACTAGGAAGAAATAAAACAGATAGTACAGGAAGAATTTCTAACAGATAGACTTAGAAATTCCAACATGGAATCAGAAGTTGGTTGCAGATCACAGGATAACTGAAGGCATCAGCCGAGCAGAGCAGCAGCAGCAGAAACAGTTGTCCCGAGCGATAGAAGTTGTTCCTAGCAAAAAGCAGCAAGATAGGGGTGACACCAAGAGCCCGCGTCATCAGTTCGAGTCAGGAGGAGGATCAGCGGTGAGGCAGAGAGGAGCAAACCTGACCTACGCAGTGCCCAGTCATCTTTATCAGCCTGGAAGGAGCGATGTTGTGGCCAGGAGGTGCAGATATGTCGGTGTCGGGATTGCGCTGAGCCTAGATGCTCTAACCTTCAGACTGCTGGGGCATAGGAGGTTGTGGGTAAGTTGCGGAGCGAAGCTGGTGGGGTATTGTGGTCAGAACAGTACCTAACAGGGCAAGACCAAGGAGGAAAGAGTTGCTACCGAGTATTGACAGAGGGATTTCCAGAACGGAAATCGAGACTCAGAGGGAGTCAAACCAAGAACTTCCAGACGAGAAGTAGAGAGACTTGAAAGAGTCGAAAGAGGAGCAGCAAAATGGCAGTGAATGGGCTTAGAGATCAGGATAGACTGGACGGAGCTTCAAACTTCGTAGTCTGGAAAGTCAGGATCTTGTCCATTCTAGACAAGTATCGGATCAAACACTTTGCCTTGAAAATGATAGTGATCCCGGTTGACCCAGCTGAAAATGACAAGTACGAGGAGACAATGGCCAGGGCAAAGTGCATCATCCTTGATGGTGTCAAGGATCATGTGGTGCCACACATTGCCGACAAGGAGATGACAAATGAGATGTGGGAGGCCCTGAAGAAATTGTACTAGCATACTTCTATGCAAAGGAGGATGTTACTTGAACACCAGTTGCGGTCATATCAGATGCAGAAGGGAGAGCAAATAGATGTCTTCCTCGATGGATTGAAGGAGATCTGTGATCAGCTAACTTCCATAGGGGCCACACCGGATCAGGAACTGATGGTGAGCATCGCATTGAACGCAATCTCAAAGGATTGGGAGGTATTTTTCCAAAGCATACTAGGCAAGACGAGCCTTCTAGATTGGGAGGAACTATTGGTGGCTCTTCGTCAAGAAGAGATCAGACGGGTGTCCAAGGAGAGAGTAGCAAAAAAGGGGTCAGAATCAAGAAGGAGGAAGAATAAGATGCAACTCTCGCATCTGCGAGAAAGCAAGAGAAAAGAAAGAAGAAGGACCTCTCCAAGGTCAAGTGCTTCCATTATGGGGAACTGGGTCACTATGCGAACTAGTGCCCTAGGAAGAAGAGCAAGAGAGAGGCTTCTGAGACCAAGGTTGCATCGGCTAAGGCAGCGAAGGAAGTGGAGACTAATGACGATTGTGCCATGAGTGCTCATGCACCTCGAGAGAAGAGATGGGGAGACATCGAGCTGTAGTCAGACAGACTACAGGCGATGAGGGGAAGGGTCCTCGAGGTACCCAACCTCTTGGATTATACCTGGCTATGGGACCCTCGAAGAGGAGTAGCAAGACTGGTGGATGTCAGTAGAGACAGATGCGGATGGAGCGATAGAGAGGGCTATAGTGCAAGAGTCTCAGGACAGCGTGAGGTAGTAGTGCGAGAGGCATAGAGTTGTTGCAACAACACAGAGGTCAGAGAGGGAGCACTTGTCAACGACAGAGGGAGCTTCAACATCGGGAGTGTTTCTAGCCTGACAGAGATGTCAGAGTTGGGAGATCGGTTACTTACTTCTCAGTAACTGAGTTGCAGTGCAGCAGTTAGCAGTGGCAGTGGCAGGGCCATGGGCAACAGCACGGATGTAGAGGGAGTTGTCATACGGATGCTGCAGTGGCAGTGGCAGGGCCATGGATAGCAGTACATGATGCAGCAGTGCAGAGGATGTTGGGCAGCAGGCCTAGCATCAGTACAGGGACTGATGCCAGATGATAAGGGTAATACTTAGTGAGGAGTATTACTAGACCACAGTCCTCGCTAAGAGGGAGTGTTGATTTGGGGTAGCATCGGATGTGCTCTAGCCTTGAAAATTGGTGGAGAGGCTAAAGCACATGAGATCTCCAAGAGCCAAAAATGGTTTGGGCAGAATCTAACCAGTTTGAGAGATATTAAAATAATTAAAATTTTAATGGAGTCCCTAAGTCTAAACTTAGAGAAAATAAAATATTAATGTGAATTAATATAAAACATAGTTAGAATGGTCCAAAAGTCATAGATCAAACCAGATCTAATCTTAGTCGTTGATTAGGAACTTAATCTCGGTCGTTGAATTGTCAACGAGAAAAGTATAAGAAGAGGCTTGAGAGACAGTTGGAGAACACATTGAGTTGATCAAGAATTCAATTTTCTAGGGTAGGGCTTGCTGAGGAAATCGAAGGAGTGATCAGAGTTGCAGCTGAGGGGCACTAAATACAGCAGTAGAGAGGCAGAGATAGTACCAGGAGTATCAGCGCAGAAGCTGGAGAAGGTTGACGCAGAGCCAGCTAGAGGCCACACAGAGGCAGCCAAAGGCCACGCAAAGGCAGCCAGGAGCTACGCAAAGCCTGAGGAGGGCCAGCATGGGAGACGCAGAGGCTCCATAGGCTGACGCAGAGCCCGGAGAGGCTAACGCTGAGCCCAATAGGCTAATGTTGGGCCAAAGAGGCTGACACAGACCCTAGAAGCTGACGCTAGGTGATTTTGTGCGACAAATTGGAGCTAATATTTGTCTCCAACTGAGAGGTACTACTGCCGAGGGCATTCTCTGTTGGGCGAGCTATTTCTAGCACCCAGATTGTATATTCTGAAACTGCTTAATAATAAAACCCTCTGATAGCTGCACTGGTTTTCCCGCATTGGGTTTTTCCGGGGACGTTAGTCCAAAAATAATTGTCACTTGTGTAGATGTTTCTTTTAGTTGATGATCTGTATGTGTTGATATTGTACTTGTATTTATTTTCAAGTATTTACATGGTAAATAACTTGTTAAGCAAATGAACAAGTAGGAAGAAATAAATCAGATAGTACATGAAGAATTTCTAACGGATAGACTTAGAAATTCCAACACAGACATCTTTTGAGGCCATTACCTCAGCCATTTACAATTTTTGTACTTGCATTTTCTATATTAATAAAATAAGGTTAAGTTCTATTGCATGTGCATTCTGTCAATTTTCAATTGCAGTTCATATTTTCCTGTTTTTCGATTAATGTTATGGTTTCAATTTGTGAAATGTGTTTATGATTTTAACAGCATAAATTATCAGGCAAATTTTCTGCAAAAAAAATTATTTGGGATATTACACAATGCCTCTGCATGTATAAGACTTGGCCTTTTTCTTCAAGGATATTGGAGTCAACATATTCGCACATAACCAAGAGATGGATAAGAATATACCATTAATGCTTTGCTCTACAACATGTATATGATCATGTAAATATTGCTTTTGAACATAATGTTGCTCAAGACAGAGAAGCTAAGCCAATGTATATATGACGCCAATGTATACATGCTGCCACTGGTGCTCATGATTGTGAATCCATATAATGCAAGGACCATATAGCAGTGAGACATACAAAACCATATCATGTCAAGACCATGTGTATCGTTACAATGTCGAGACTGTATACGATGTGCAGAACCATGAACATAATAATAGTGCCAACCACACACACACACACACATATATATATATACGATGTGCAGAACCATGAACATAAATAATAGTGCCAACCACACACACACACATATATATATATATATATTAAGCAGAACAGAGAATATATATATATGAGATCATCCCAGCCATACCAATTTCAATACTGCTTTTGCCATACCATACCAATTTATTGATATAGAGGAACTGTATACCATATATATAAAGCCATACATGTTGCCATACAAGCCATAGTAATAATGCCAGACAGATAATTAGAATGCAAGCTATTGAAAGTTAGAACGCAAGCCTCCTATAGTAATGTGAGATCCATAACATACTGAGGTATGTGAGAGTCTTGTGAGAGAGTAGAGAATACGAGAATCTTGTGCGATTCAATGAACCATTATAGTCATGCGAAGATATAATGGCAACACCACAGGTTTGATTCATAATCGAGGGTGATGCCATGAATTGTAGAAGAAATAATATATTGATACCATAATTATATCTGAGTGTCAACTTCATAAACAACTTTGCCTGAACTGACCAAACTACCATGGTTGTGAGACTAACCATCGCAAAGCTATAACAATTGAATCCCCATAAAACCAATGTGGTCATATTGTTATGATGCCCAAGATAGAAATGTGATCATACTGTAATGATGCCTAGAATAAGAAAATGTGACCATATTGTAACGATGCCCAGTGATCATACTGTAACGATGCCCAGGATAGAAATGCAACCATACTATAATGATGCCCAATGATCATACTGTAATGATGCCCAACAATCATATTGTAATGATGCCCAAAATATAAATGCAACCATACTAAAATGATGCCCAGTGATCATATTGTAAGTTGTAACGATGCCCAGGATAGAAATGTGACCATATTGTATGAGAATCGTCCTATAGTAAGATAGGTTTTGCAATCGAGAGAGAGAACCTGTACGAGCCAAGGCCATAAACATATGAACCTCAAAATCGAGTCTTCTTAAGTTATTTGATTCTACTCCAATGAGACAAGGGCTATCTATTTATATAATCCGATGTGAGTACCCTTTTGAGAAGCCGCCCTTGGAATTAGAGGGAAATTCTCATATTTCAAATTTTGAATTTTGCCCAAATAATTTTTTCTTTTTTATTTTATAATTCTTCTTTTAGCAAGATGGGCTTCATATGGGGCTTAGAGTTTCCCTTAGGGAAAAAACTTCCCGATGCTGCCCAATTTTAACATAGAGTATACAATTCAACAATATGATGAACAGAAATAATCTTAGCTTTATTATAATAATTAAACTGGGGTTTACAAGCTGATACAAGTAATATAGTTGAGATGGAAAAGTTGGCCTCAAGAATCTGCTCCAATGTTGCACTAGCCCTCCAAAACTTAACTGAAATGTAACTGCTATGCTCTCTGTGAATTCTGGATGAATTCACCAAAGGGAGAGATGGGTACTCGCCTACTATCACTAAATCACCCAAGCGTTTCTATGTTGGGGCTACTATTGAAGCTAGGAACTCTCGGTTCTCCAAACCTCTCCACAAGAAAGAAGCTCAACTCCAAGATGTTTCCAAATGGTCTCCTCCTCCTCTTTTATAGATCTAATGGACTCCTCTACAAGCCTTTATTTTATTATTATTTTAATCACTCAACACTTTTTCCCTCCTATTATTTTAATTAAAACACCTTTTAATTCAGGAAAATGGTAAATCGGCCACCATCCTATCTCATGCCATTGAAAGTCACTTCTCACCATCCCATCCTATAGATCTTTTTGTCCTGGTTCAAACGAGCTATAACACTAGCATGTTCTATCAAATATTCCTCCCGGAATGCCACCTTCAGCGTAATTAATTGAGATAGACTCAATAATAACCTTGGTTTACGAGAATTATCAAAATGCAACGGCGTGAAAAGCAAGTTGTGCGAAACTGATCTTGATGATGGAATATAGCAAGCAAACTCCTCCAAACCCCATAAAGCCCCTCCAGAGGCCCTTGGGCCTGCTAAAGGAGTAAACCTACTCCTGTGACCTAGCTACCTCCAACCCTGGAAGTCCAGCCTAAATACATCATAAGGAATACCAAAAAAAGGAACATTGCAAATCCTCCTTCCCCAAGATTGCTTGCCCTCTAGCAATCCATATCTGTGGACCAAGCTGGTGATCCTGTGCAACTGAAAACCAATACCTAGATCCCATACAAACCATTGGGTGATACCATGCCTATGTGCCACCCAATCATGGATAGATCCCTTAATGCCCAAACCCCAGACTAATCTCTGACTCATCCTGCCATCAACAAATCCTCTTGGATCCCAATTCCACCATGGCCAATCATCAGCACCCCTATCCCATGGCTCTAACTGTGTTCTATCTCCGCCTATAGATGTTTCTCCATCTATCGCATACCAACTCATTACTTCTCTCCAATCCAACCCTGAGCACAAACCAATGTTGATCCCACCCTGTTGGTGTTGCGATGGAATGCTAAAGAGTTGTCAACCTACATCATGCTACCAACTAGAGCATGTAAAATCCCTTATCTCTAAGGGCCCCTGTTGTACTATGCTTCTGACAAAGAATGACACTCCATCAATAGGATACCAACTCATGATCTCCTACGAATCCAATGCATGGACACTTGTGTATGGAACAAGTCTACTATGTTAATGTGGGTCCATGCTCAACTCATGTTGTTTTGCTCAGTCAATCAACACGATCTGTCTAAGAAATCTTGCCCCTCTCTCTATAATGGGAAGAAGTGGACAAGTTGTGCTGCAAGCCCTATCCATGTACTCTTGTAGAGGGTTGTTGCCTCAAAATGTTGTAGCTTTGTTGGCTACCACTACATTTGTTTGCACCTTATCAATGGGTAGACCCAAAGATGGGTGCACCACCATCTCCAAAATATCATCCCTTGTCTGACAGGAGAATCCATGCTCCTCTAGTCTACTAACCTCTTGCAAAACTATCCTGTTAGGCTCCAGCAACTACTAACGACAAGTATTTGCAAGTACTACAACCATGTTAGCTGTCTCTGCATCTATCTTCTCCTCGCCAATGGCCAGTCCAAACGATGGTTGTTCTTCTTCCTCCATCATGGGATCAACATGAGCCACTAGCTGACCCTCCAAAAATGGCCCATCACGCACATTATGCATATCATCCTCCTCATCTGACTCATGCCCCAACATATGTTGCTCATGTTGAATCATCACTAGTGACTCATCTCCCTAAATGTCTCCCATGGGGTCTAGCAACTGCTGATCATATATACAAGAATGTATATCTAGTCGATTGTTTACAACTCCATATGACTGCTCATGCTCCTCAGATACATCATCGTAAGAACCCATGGACTTAACCATAAAATAAGAATCCTCATTCGGAAAGTTAGAAGAAACCTCCTCCTAATCTACATCTTCCATCTCCTCTATATCACTCAAGCATGAGTGGTCAAGTCCCCAGGATTCCTTGCAGATGAAGCAAAGACCCTTCCTCCTTAGCTCATTCTAGTTGCATGGTTGATTACCACATTTATCAACAACTCCTCCTGGGTCAACCATCTCTTGAACAGTTTTATGTTTTTCTTAACCAACCCCTCGGCTAGTCCATAAGCAGCAAGTGAGACCAATTGGTCCTTCCTCCAAATGGCCAACAATCTAGACTACAACTCCCTGCAAATGGCATCATGACCTCCCATAACTGAAGACAAAATGGAAGGCATGTTTATTCTAACCGTGTAAGGAATATGTTCCTTAATGCAGAAGAAGCATTGGAACATTTGTCAGGTCAAGTCATCACACTTTAGATCAAACATGAGTTCATATGTTCTAACCATGGCCATCATTTCTAAAATTTCCAACTTCTTCCCATATGTAGGACCCTCACTATTATCTAAGTCCTGAAAGGTTTCTACTACTAACCTGAAGACTCTCCTCATAATGCCATTGTTGTAAGGGGGTAAAGGAGCAATTAGCACCATGATATTACTGAGACAAGGCAACTGGAAGTTTGACCCCTTCACAAGGGTGCTCCAAGTACTTATGTTGTACAAGCATGGCTAGTTTTAGAGCCCAAATCAAACTCTTCCCATCTGATTGATCCACCTTGGAAAGGAGTGAAGCAAGTTCTTCCAATTTGGGAAGGGCTTTACTGTAACTCTCATGGATTTTAAAATTGTCCCAAGTGCAAAGAATTTGTGTCTCATCTCATATTCCTCCTGCAAATCATTTGGTTGTTCTTGCTGAAGAACAGCACTTATTCCCCTTGAAAAGGGTCTGTTGTTTGTTGTTGTTAAGTTATGAAGGGTATTTATGAACGTCTTATGCATGTTTTAGCTCAATAGTGGCAAGTACATCTAGCTAGCTTATATATGACTTTGATCGAGAAACAACTCATATGCTCCACCATCATTACAAAATTTGACATATACCTCACACTCGGTTGTACAATTATATCAGCCTTTATGCACTGCAACCACTTTCCAACAGACTCTATGACCAATGGCAATATACACAAGTACATGCCCCTCAACAGTTGCTTGACTAGCAATATGTGAACATCATCTCACTAGAACTCCCAACACAAGATACAGGGCATGCTCATCAATAAAATTAAACCCTAGCAGCATATATGACGTGAAACTCAACAAATACCATAGCATATGACTAATTCAAGACAATAAACACCAACAACTATGTTCATCAGCTAGTGCTAGCAATAACGCCCATATAGTATGAGCATCAATATACATGGCATTAAGACAAACAAGGTTGATAGACAATGTTATGGGGCAATACAAAATCAAAACTCTAGCAGTCAACATGACACAGGACTAACCAATAGTACAATAGGGACAATACAAATATGATAGCCCTTGCACCCACAACTGTGTTGATTTTGTGATGCTAATCCTAGAGTAAATTTTATCAGACACAAATTTACAATGCGACATGGAGAGATTATACTTGGGATAGGCCTTGCCAATTGAAAATAACTTGAAAAGCTCCTCAAAACCAACTCAGCCCTTCCAAAAAGGTTTCCACTGACAGTTTATATAGTGCACACATGTTCCCAACAAACTCCAAGGTAAGCTTATATATCTTATAACAAACCCGGAAATTAGCAAAAAGCACTTCTCGTTTTATCAAAAAAACCCTAGAAACACATCATCTATGAGTTCACTAACACAGAGTCATACGGACAAAGATTACAAGCATAAATAACATAGACTTGAACCTAATATTTGCACTAGCGAGGTAGATTTCAGTGAAAAAGTGGAACTTGGAGTGGAAAGAATGGTTGGACAGTCCTTGGAAGAATTCAAACTATTGAGATTTGTTGAGAAATCTAGGGCATTATATTATTTAGATTCTTTAGATTGATTTCTCTTATACTTTGACATTTTCTTGTGATTAGTTCTTCTTTCAAATTATTATATTCTTTTCATTAAGACAGATGCCAAACAATGAAGATCACGAAAATAACAAGGAACACAAGATGCAAGCACAATGCCAGGGCAAAACCCCTATGAAGGGGAAAACCCAATCAAACTCTTTCTCATAGTAGATTCAACTCAAGTTGAGACACTCTCGACCTTTTGACCAAAGACATAGACTCACTCCATCCACCAAGCCAGCCCTTAACACAAATAGTCATCTAGATTCTTGTCTTCTTCTTTCCTGCAACTTCTACAACTCAAGCTCTTATTCTCAACCAGTGTAACCAGCTTCAAGATCACAAGTGTGACAGAGAAACATCAAAATTTTGGTTCTCCATAGCTTGACAAACTTCCCTTTTTCTTCGCTTGAATTGGTTTTCTTTTTCTAGGTCTGCGCATTACTTTCCCTAATTCAAACTGCAGATCGAATAGATGGTTGGTAGTATATCACAATAGGTTGTGTTGCTTGTGTATATATAGTGGAATGAGGCTCTTTTGAGGCCGACTTGTAGGAGAGGTGGGCCAACATATAGGAGAGGGAGTTGACTTGGTGAAGGAGTCATCTTTGACATAAAAGTATTTTTTCTTCTTTGACTTAAGGTGCCCGAAACATGACTATGACCTTGACTCAAGATATACACCCTAAAGCACACAATGGGTGCTTTGACCTATAAACCATTGACCCAAGAATGAAACCCATGCTTTAATAAGTCAATATTTCTTTAATAAAAAATTATTTTTCCTTTCTTTTGACAAATACATTACATCATGACTCAAATACAATTATGAAGACCGACACTAGTTACATTCTTCAACACTCCCCCTTCTAGGAAGGTATTCATAATTTATATACATATACATATGGGTACAAGGATGAACTCAGAATGACATGATTTACACAAACAAAGAGTCATACAGCACCGTAGTGCTTTCAAATTAGGTACTTAACCAAGGTATCTAACGAAGTGGGGCTAAGGTGTGTTCCAAGCTTTAGCCACTCTAGGTACCATCAAGCTTCCACTCTAACACCAACCCAGGGATCTAGGTTCATATCCAACGTCGAAGCTCCAAGACCAACGCCACCCTTCCTACTTCGGGATCAGGACATCAACACATACGTCGGACAGATGTCCTCCCAAGCATCAGGCACTCAGCCCCATATGCTTAAATCTCTCCCTATAAACTAAATTAGATATATATATCCACTAGTTCAAGCATGCTTCCAGTATTCATATTTTTCATGGAGAGATCTTGTAAACACACAACCCAAATTAGTAATAAACTTTCAATATATATATATAAGTTAACTCAAACCTCTGGGGTTCTAAAATATATTGATGCTACTTAGATCATCATCCTATTATCAAACACATCTTCGTTGGAAGCTTTCTCCTTTAACTTCTATAGCAACACCAAACTCAGCTTTAGCATTTCTTCCAGATCATCCAAGTCTTGTTCACAACTTTGCCTTTAATGTAGCTGTCACATTATGGCCTTCCTCTCAACTAGGGAGATATACCCTTCCTTTCATCCAAGCCCCCTTTTAACTTAGGGAGATCAATAACTTCATTCTTACAAGTTCTTTATCACAACATCGGAGAAACTTCAACCCTTCAAAGCTTCATTTCTTCAAAAACATCATTCTTTTTCATGGCAACAAGGTTATCTATTATCTATTCATCTTTTATGTAATCACCATTCTTATAGCTTCCTCCATTCATCATGCTCATCATTAATATCAAGTCATCTTCAATTATGAATATCTTCAACATCTTGAAGATTATGTACCTGCAAATAGCAAGTACAACCAAGTACAAACATACAAAAGCATGAAGTCAACAAAATCAAATAGGGTTATCATGTCATTACAATGGAAGCATCAAAACAATCAAGCTTTAGACATCAAAAAACTAAGCCTAGTTAGGTTCATAATCAAGAAGGATTACATCTTTTATATTCTGGACTTTAACAACTCGCTAGGGATTTGTCACAAACCCTAGATTCCATCATCTTAGATATCAGCAACTAAATCAAGTTAGCAATCCAACCATAGCATTTTACATCAGGGGCTTCAATATTATGCTCTAGAATTTCATGTTAAACTCTACTAGGGTTTGGTTACAAACCCTAGATTTCATCAAACTAAAACATGAGTAATAATCAAGTTATCACTCTACCATTTCATCTCTAGGGTTTCCTTATATCAATCTTTTACTAAGAATCTATTGTAAACCCTAGAGGCAAACATCAAACTTCAACAATTTTGACCAGACTATGGTTTCAATTATGTGGAAGCTCATACACCTAGGGTTTCATTCCTAGGAATTTACATTGACTATTGCAAGAGTTATGTCATAAATCTTAATTCATCAAAACCTAAAATCTAGGGTTTAACCTAGATATTATCGACAAACCCTAAAAGGGTAGGGTTTCTTCATAACATTATCAAAATCCTAAACATCAAGGGAGTAGGATATCATTAAGTGTTCTAGACTTTTTCAACGAACCCTAAGTAGACTAGGGTTTATGTATTATTGTCAACATACCCTTAGCATCAAAAGATTAGGGTTTTATAGTGAACCCTAACAGTTAGGGTTTCACCAAAAATGAGCATAAAGCAAGAGATAATGAGCATAAAGCAAGAGATAAGGGTAGATTCAATCTCAAGATTAATCACCCTAACAAGAATCCCTATGATTCAAAATCTTAAATATAAGAAAGTTATTAATACAAGGCAAATTTCAAAATAATCATACCTTTTAATGAAGAAGTTCTAGCTACAAATCGTGTGGTCTTAGACATACCTCGAGTTGCTTTTCTTAAAAACATTATGGAGCATAAAAAGGCTTCTTTATATTTACCAGCAACATTTACTTGACAAACCCTAGTGTTTTCAATTTCTTTCTAAAATAACAAACTTGGGTCATAGGATAAGAGGTTACGAGAATTTTAGCATTTATCGAAAGGTTACAAACCCTAGAATAAAAACCCTTAATGAAGTTAAGTCAAACTTTATAAGAAAAGTGATTATACATAGCTTACAAACTACTTACCTTGATCCTTTAAGCTGAATCTTCAAGATGTCATGATAAGACATTGAGGTAAGAGGGTTGCCTTAGAAATATTGCAATTTGGGGTTTCTTTCTGCTTCAATTTCATAATTGTTCAATAAGAATCTCCACTGGTCTTTTATAATGAGCCTTTCTTAAACATACTTATCCTTATGCTTCTATTCTTGAATTATGGTTGCCTTTTAATGATTTCTATGGTCTTTTGGTTAGATCCTCACAATAAAGATTTTTTTTGTTGACTATAATTTCACCATAGGCCTTCCAAAGAAGAGTTGTTATAGACTTCTCTTTATGTTAACATAAACATGTCTTATAGTCAGCGTTTCTTCCACTCTATAGGCTTGGTCCTCTATATATATATGTGTTACAGGACTGCCAATTTTCGGCCTTAATTCCACTATGTAAGATAGATGTGGGATTGTAAATTAACTCCATATATGGTGACTGCTCTATGCACAGGTTCTTGGCTTCTTTTGTAGATGCTTTCTTCCAAACAGACTTATGCTTAAAATCTCGGTTCCTTCTTAAAACTTCATGAGACACTTTCACTGTAAATTCGGTAAGTGCAGAGAATTCGGATTTCTGAGGTGGCAATAAGAGTTTGGATCTTTTTCAATCATAATACTATGCCCAGGACTTCGATCCTTTCATCAAGGGACTTGGTCTTGAAAGGACTATTAAACTAGCCTCTCGGTCCTTAGAAACAACGTTTCAAATTTATTTGTTATCTTTTCTCAGGTCTGCGGTTTTATTACATATGTATAGGCTTGTAGTTATGCTCAAAAAAGGAGCTCTTTTAGGGCTCGGGTTCCCCTTCTAAGAGTGATCTTCGATGTGCTTATGCTATAGACCATAGCTCTAAACCATATTCAGAAATCTAGGGCATCATATATTTTAGATTCTTTAGCTTGATTTCTCTTATACTTTGACATTTCTTGTGATTAGTTCTTCTTTCAAACTATTATATTCTTTTCAACAAGACAAATGCCAAACAATGAAGATCATGACCATAACAAGGAACACATGGTGTAGGCACAATGCTAGGATGAAACCCTTATGAAGGGGAAAACCTAGTCAAACTCCTTCTCTTAGTAGATTCAAATCAAGTTGAGACACTCTAGACCTTTTGACCAAAGACATAGACTCACTCCATCTAAAAAGTCAGCCCCTAACACAAATAGTCATCTAGATTCTTGTTTTCTTCTTTCCTACAACTTTTACAACTCAATCTCTAATTCTCGAACCCTGTAACCAGCTTCAAGATCACAAGTGTGACAAAGAAACATCAAAATTCCAGTTCTCCATAGCTTGACAAACTTCCCTTCTTCTTCACTTGAATTGGTTTTCTTTTCCTAGGTCTTCGCATTACATTCCTAAATTCAAACTGCAGATCGAATATATGGTTGGTAGTATATCAAAATAAGTCGAGTTGCTTGTGTATATATAGTGGAATGAGACTCTTTTGAGGCTGACTTGTAGGAGAGGTAAGCCGACATATAGGAGATGGAGCTGACTTGGTGGAGGAGTCCTTTTTGACATAAAAATATTTTTTCTTCTTTGACTTAAGATGCCCATGAAGGGTATTTTCAACATGACTATAATCTTGACTCAAGATATAAACCCTAGAGCACACAATGGGTGCTTTGACCTATTGACCATTGACCCAAGCATGAAACCGATACTTTAATAAGTCAATCTTTCTTTAATAAGAAAGTATTTTTCTTCTCTTTTGACAAATACATTACATTGTGACTCGAATACAGTTATGAACACTAACACTAGTTACATTATTTAACTAGATTTCTCCAACAAGAGTGGTTTCAATTAGCAAACCAAATGTGCCTCTGAAATATGAGCAATTACATCAGCAAGGTAGGTTGCACTCCAGAAGAATCAATACACCAATGTATCACCCAAATGTCCTCATAAAGACACCCAACAAGCAATGTAAGGGTACAACCCTCAGTTTTAATGCATATATGAGTCCCAAGTATAAGGAACTTGTGGTCTCTACACCTTCAAAGCATAAGATGTAAGTCACAGCGTCTGCCAACAATGGTGTCACAGCCTCTACAAGCCCAAAATGACTTCGGCAAACCTAGAAATCACATCCACAGATATCCATGCACAGGGAATAATGACACCAGCTACCATGTCCCATAGGAGGAGGCTCACGGCTTGTCTATGTCTAATAGTCAACTCGAGTAGTAGTGTGAGTCCAAATACCAATCACAACATTCAAATTATGTTGGTTTTATACTCGAATTGATCTTTGTGTAGCTCTTTGCCAATACATCACATGGAAACCGAATTCTACCAATCAAACAACACTTCTAACCATCATCTTCAGTATACATTACACATGTGAATGTACTTACATACAGTAAATGTTATGAGCACAGTATTCCCTAACCTCTGTTATAGATGTTTTTGTTAACAACAAAATGCTCACATGTTTTGGCTTTTTGTCATGTGGCTAGTCCTCAAGCAGTGGTTGCTTCCAAATTCAACAATCATCGTTCCACGTCTACTTCTGCAAACCAAACTTCAAAAGTTTCGATTGGGCCCTTTGTGCACTACCTCTAATCTTCAGATTGATCCCAGCACTTCAAATGGCTTCAACTCACGCTCGTCAACTCTATCACGTATGCTTTTGCACATAGGCAATACATCATCAAGATTACGGGTCAACCACTGTTAGATCACTTCCATGCATTGGATCACGATGGTTGCCATCGGTTTATCTCCGCGTAGGCACCATATCGCAAATTCCATGTGTGCACAGCACCCTCTATCTCAGCAACAATGCAGACTTGATAGATTCAATCTCTCTTCTACGTAGAAATTTGTCACTCATGCAGTTGGTCTCTTCTATTATTCAGCTCATTAGAACTATAACTTTGTTCCTGATGAAATTGTGACTTCAAGAAAGTTTCACCTTGTGCTTCAGTTGTTCAAGCTCGACCCTGGGAATAGTATCCTCTTCAATCGACCTTCCAGTTCAGCCAGCATAGGACTAGGGTTTCGAGCTCTAAATAAGTCAACGTTCTTCGACGTCTTTGAATTGACTTGCCTAGGAATTTTAGCCTTCACGTTCAACAACTAAAAATCATACTTCAAAAAAAAAGGAATTGACTGGTGGAATGTCCATGGTGGCAATTTTGGCTTGGTCTCTGCAAAATCAAGCGGCACCTAATCTCGATCCGAGCAATATGAAAATTTTGGCTCTCTGAATCTCACAGAACTCTACTGCTACGGGATTCGTTCCACAATTGGTTGTCGATTTGGTAACAACCAAATAGTGCTAAAGAAACCAACAAACACAATCAATTTTAAATTTGGACCGGTGGGGTATCTTGGCCACGAGATTAAACCTGTAATTGCAAAATCCGACCTGGCAATTTCACAAGAAAAACCCTCAAGCCAGCAAGATGCACAACTTTGATACCACTATAATATCCCAAATGGAATATTTGGCTAAATCTCAAAATGGGTTACTTCTCAACAAGAAAATTTCCATTCATTTAGCAAAACATTGCCATGTAAAATATAATAAATAGAGTACTGCAATTCAATAATAAGATGAATAGAAATAATCTCATCTTTATTATAATAGATAAACTATGGTTTACAGGATGATACAACTAATATCGCTGAGATGGAAAAGTTGACCTCAAGACTCTACGTCAATGTTGCACTAGCCCTCCAAAACTTAACTGAAATGTAATTACCAAGCTCTCTTGTGAATTCTAGATGAATTCACCAAGGGAAGAGATGGGTATTAGCTCACTCTCACTAAATCACCCGAGCATTTATGCCCTGAGGCTACTGCTGAAGCTAGGAACTCCTAGTTCTCCAAACCTCTCCACAAGAAAGAAGCTCAACTCCAAGATGTTTCCAAATGGTCTCCTCCTCCTCTTTTATAGATATAATGGACCCCTCTAGAAGCCTTTATTTTATTATTATTTTAATAATTTAATACTTTTTCCCTTTTATTTTAATTAAAACATCTTTTTAATTCAGGAAAATGGTAAATCGGCCACCATCCCACCTCAAAGCACTAAAAGTCACTTCTCACCGTCTCATCCTGTAGATTTTCTCATTCCAGTTCCAATGAGCTATTACACTAAGGTGTTCCTTCGAATATTTCTCTCGAAATGCCACCTTAAGCGAATTAATTGAGTTAGGCTTAATAATAACCCCATTTTACAGGAATTATTAGAATACAACGGAACGAAAAGCAAGTAGTGCAGAACTGATCTTGATGATGGAATATGGCAAGCGAACTCCTCCAAACACCATAAAACCCCTCCAAAAGCCCCTGGGCCCGCTGACTGAGTAAACCTGCTCCTATGACCTAGCTGCCTCCAACCCTGGAAGTCTGTCCTGACGACAAGGTAAGGAATACCAGAAAAAGGAACATCACACTTTTGGGCATCACACCAACTGACATCCTCTGACAACTACCTCTCACGAGTAGCAGCCTATTCCGTACACAGATCTAGAGAGTGTCATATGCACATATTTTATACCATATAATTTTACATCCACGTGATATACAGATCTGCACTTGAATTTGTCCTACAACTAAAAACAGAGTGGCTAAACACCAATGAAATCCTCTGATCTGCATAAACAACAGTGCTGAATGGACAACTCAGAAATGCAAACACCACGTATCAAGATATGGGATCAGCCCTGCAAGTACATGAAATCTGACCTACACAAACTGCAACATGCATTAACAGAAGTTTTGAACAGGAATCTCTATCTTATCATTCACAAATAATAAAAATACAACACTGTCCTCAAGGGACTACAATAGCTTCTCACGAACTTTAAGCAGCCTCTCACAGTGCACATATTCAAGAATGAAAATCCTGACTAGAGCACCACCCTCACCTAGTCAAACTTGACAGCAGGGAAAGATGGTGACAAAATCACTTGCTAACAATATGCTTCCAAGTTGGTGCACCACATCAAGAGGAATCTCTCCTAGTTAAGTGCCCTACTCATGCCTAGAATAGCTCTTACACTGTTCCATGAAAGGAATCTGTCATTGCTTTCTAACACGAATTTGTGATAAACTTGCATAACTATGTAAAAGGAATCCATCATAATAGTCATAAGGAATCCATCACTGGGGTATAAAGGACCATCTCCGATGTGACACACCCATGCTGCAAGGATTCCCCTCTAACTCTCATGCACCCTCCTTCACAAGTGCACCGTCTACCTAGGAGAAAAACTTGAAGCAACCTAAAACTAACAAAGTCTAACTAATAAATCTATTACATACAGATCAACTATAGAGACTATAATACATACAGATCAAATATGATGATATGATGAAAACTTCGAATTTGAAAGCATTTCTTAAATGTAAATTGCAACTATAAACTAGAAATGTTGAAAATGTTGAAATGCTTCATAATTTTCACTGCGTGAATTACATTTGAAATAAATTTAACAGGTTGAAAAATCAAGAAACGATATGTAAAAATAAATCGAGAATTAGATACATCAATGAACAGCAGAGTGAAAAGGGACAAGAAAATAGAATTGATTTAGAAAAATGGCAGAATACCCATCAAGTCAACAACTAGACAAGAACTAACCTGCAAAAATAAATCTGTGTGTGTCTTTCCTTCATATAGTCTTACTTCAGCTTGAGCACCCATCGATCTAAGCGCATCAGCAAAATTTGTGCTGCCAAATAAAACGAAAAAGCATGATGATAGATTAAAAGATTCTAATATTAATACATGAAAATTATATGGAAGCTATGCAAAAAAGTTAAAAACTAAGAAATCTGAAACTTGTATGCAATAAAGTGAGATGACAAAAACCTGCATATGGTACCATTCAATTACTATATAGCTTTTTCAATCGTATGATGTATAAATAATACGAGGCTCTCTGCACATCTTTATATACAATATACTCAGACATATCTCTGCACATATTTTCTTAGGTGGTCTTATCAAGATTGACAATCCACCATGTGCAAAATCTTAATTAATTTTGATATATTAACTATCCAATTAATGCTTCATCATTGTCTTGTTCTTTTTGTGACATAGAGAAGCAGTTGCAACTAAACATGCTAGTCAAACAGCAGAAAGTATAACGTTGTGTAAATAAAATTAACTTCAAAAGAGAGTGAAAATTTGGAAGACCCAAATTTCTACTGCAGCAACTGATTAAGTTCCTACCATTTGTTAATAACTGAACAAATTATTTACTGCATCCTACAGCAAATAGTGAAACTAATACACTGCAGCTTTCACCAATTAAATTAAATGTGGAAACAAGACACTGAGCAAGAAAGAAATACACAACGCATGACACCGTTATTTTTGGACAAATGTCCCCAGAAAAACCCAATGCGGGAAAACCGGTGCAGCAACTGGGGGTTTTAATTATTAAGCAGTAGTTTTCTGAATACAATCTTTGGATGCCTTGTTGGCTATCCAATACAGAGAATCTGACTGGCAGAATATTAGTGAGAAATACCTCACACTATCATTGGCGAGCCGACACTGATCCAAGCCCTGGATAGCTGGCCCCATGCTGGCTATGCGTAGTCATTGCATCAGCCTATGCAGTTTTGTGTCAACCTCTCCGGGGATCTGTGTTACCTTTTCCTGGATCTCGTGTTGTCTGGAGCTTCGTTCCACTGGCTCTCTGGTCTCACACCGCGGGTTCTGGCACTGGAACTCGACTTCCCAATTGAATATCGAAACCCCTCTAAAGCTCTGCACTGCCTCTGCGTGAGCTTACGCTACCCAGCGTAGCCTCTGGGCTGCCTCTTCCGGATCTCTCTTTGCCTCCTCTGCAATGTATTACCAGATCAGGGAATCCCCCTCTGGAACTATCCCTGCCCCTCACTGCAAGAAATCTCCTCAATCGATTCTCTAGCAACTGTTGCGTTGCCCTCTTTGAGAAATTCGATCTCTTGATCTCTCTCCGATGTGATTTCCAAATGCCCATCGAAGTCCTTCTTATAATCCTCCAGTTGAGTAATCAATGGCCCAGATTAGATTCTAATCAATGGCTCAGATCATTTGGGCTAGATCTTCGTCTTCTTCTAGAAGTTTCACCCTCAGTTTGATTAATACCCTTTAATTATTTTAATTTCCAAAGTTTAGACTTAGGTACCCACTAAAAATAATTTATTATTTTAATAAAACCTTTGGCGGGTGGAATTTCCCAAAACGATTTCTTGGTATTGTGGAATGCATGTGCCATAGCCTCCTTGCAAATTTTGAGGCTTGGAGCACATCTAATGCTAACAAAAATCAACATTATCACATGCAAGATAAAAGATGGGTAGTGACTCAACCCAGCTAGCCCCTAGCGTCAAGGAATTACTCAATAAATCCATTCAATTTTCACAATGAAATAAATGATTCAACGTGGCCAATCAAATTATGCAACAGAAATAAGGCCACAATCAAAGAATTAACTTACATTTTTCATAAGTAAATTGACCATGACCTTCTTCCAATCACCCCCAACAAAGGTCCTACCCATCCTTTTCAAAATCATTCACACAGGGACCTAAAGCATGGCTGCTTGGGAGCGGGAGCAAGAGCGGGAGCGGGGTGCAATATTTTCAAAAGCTCCCAGGTCAGGAGCGATTTTGGGAGTGAATTTTATATAATATATATTTTTATATACTTTG
>APFE031694269.1:204717-225572 GCA_000404065.3 Pinus taeda
AAAAATTATTGGGGTCCAATGTAAGCAACTCATTTTCAAGTTGATGGGCTCTAAGTTCATTTTTAATTCCAAAAACTTTAGTGATCTGTTTCATTGCTTCATTAGGAGTATCAAGTTCTACAATATGGAATCTAAGGTTTGGAGAATAGACATCCCTATCAATCCACATGCTTGATCTTGCCTATTTTCCCATTTGGTTGCCTTAACTTCATCTTTCGGTTTGGATTCTTGGCCTGAGTCTATTCTGTAAAAACCTTTACCTCTAAGTAAATCCACAATGTAGGACCACCATTGGAAATAGTTGGCGCTATCAAGAATAACTTGGCATGGACTTTCCATTTTAATAGAAATTGAAGCTGTACATGCTGAAAATAAGTGTTCCAATGGAAAGATCTCGAAAAAATAGGCTGATTCAAAAAAAAAACGGCTTCCGGATGAAGAAGTTATGGCTTTTTGAAGAAAAGTTGATGAAAATGCCGACAAAGTGCGGGAATGTGCGAAAATGAATAATAATGTTATATTTCAAAAAAAAATTGCCCCCTTTCCAAACTTAATTTAATTAACTCAACAAAAAGAAAGACTTGAACTCAAAACCTCTACTCTCATAAAGTAGCTTTGGACCAAGTAAGCTATATTAAAAGGTTAATGATTTTTGGAAAAGAGGAAGGGGAGGGTTTTTATTTTTTTTAGTCACTGAAGCTATGGGATGCGTGCTTACTTGAAATAGCTCTTTTTTTACCTACAAAACAAAAAACACAAAACCCAACAAGAACATACAAAAAAAAAAACAAACTTTACAGCTTGAAGTTAGCTTTAGCCAGAAACTAAATATTTTCCTCAATGTTTCTGATTTTTCGAGATCACACTAAGGTGCGGCGGAAAAGAGCATATGCATGAGAAAAATCCTTCATTTTTGTTTATGATTTGCCCAGATCGCACAGAGTCGTGAGGCAAAGAACATACGCAGAGATGAAAGGTATAGATCCGGTAATAAAAAAAAACAAAGAGCTAAACAAATCGAAATAAAAAGAGAGAAAATAACTCAAAACTGCAAATAAACATTGTATACCTCCAAATCTTAAAAATGACGAAGCTAGGGCTACCGGAAACCTTTTTGCGTCAAACGAAAGGTGTTCCTCACTGGAACAGCTGCTCCTAACACAATAGAGCAGTCCTCTCGACCCGAAAGCAGTGAGTAACAGTGGATCTAGGAAACGACTGTCGGATGCAGTTCTACCGGCTTCAGATTTGGATCACCAACGGATGCGGCCCTCAAATAGCTTTGATACCATGTAGAAATTTACAAGGTAAGTTCCTCAGACAGAACACCAAAGGACACCACTCACAAACAAATCATAGATCAATATACCAGTATTGTTGATGTGGTTAAAACCCTCAAAGAGGGAAACAGGCCACGGCCTAAGCCAACGCGGCCACTTCAGACAATTTATTAATAAAAGAACGAAAATTTACATAAGCTTCTCTCATGAATGGTTACCCTATAAATGACCCTCCATGCTCTTTAAATAGAGATCATGGACCAACCGGGTGTTAAGCCACGGATCAAATGTTGGTAATACCGAGGAGAGAATGAACCGTCGGATCACTTCATGTCTAGAACATATCATGACCGTCGGATTGTAAGTTACAAAAATACATAATAAAAAAACACACTTTACCTAACTCTACAGTAGACCAAGTTATACTTAACTATCTCCTATGTGTCAGAATATCCTAACACTCTGAAGGGTGAGCCATTTCTGGCACCTTAGTTGTATTCAAAAACTGTATAATAATAAAACCCTCATATCTGTTGCACCAGTTTTCCTACATTGTGTTTTTCTGAGGACAATTGTCCAAAAATAACAGTGTCCCTTGTGTGATTGTCTTAGTTATTCTCAGTTGTTGATCTGTATATGTGTTGAGGCTACATTTGTGTTTATCTCGGTATTGATATTTATAAATAACTTGTTAATGGAAGGAACAAGTAGGAGATAATAAACCAGATAATGTAGTAGGGATTTCTGATGTGTCAGACTTGGAAATTTCAACATGGTATCAGAGGATTGCAGATCACAGGAGGACTGAAGGCACCAGAAAAAATCTGAAATTTGCAGTAGTAGCAGTGTCCCGAGAGACAGCGTTGTTCTAGAGCAGAAGCAGCTAGAGAAGTCAGCGCAGAAGCAAACAGGTAGATCAGACCTATGCAGTGCCCGATCATCTTTCTCAGCCAGGAAGGATCAACGTTGTGGCCAGGAGGAGCAAATTCAGTGTTTTGCCGCAATTGCGCAAAGCCTGAAAGGCTCCATTTCTTCGGTTGTTGAAGCTTGGGGAGCTGTAAGCAGATTGTGATTTGAGGAGTTGGTGGGACGTTGTTTTTGTCGAAGCGGAACAGTGTCTAAGGAGGCAGGACCAAGGTAGAGGGACTCACTACCTCGACGGATTTATAGCCAAGGAATCCAGATCCAAGCTGCAGTTGCAAGGAGGATTGGAGAGGAGCAATTCAACAGTTGGCTAGAGGATTTCCAGAAGGGAAATCAGGACTTAGAGGGAGATTTCTAGGAGGGGAGTTGAAACTCAAAGGGAGTCCAGAAGAGGAGTTGAAATGGCAATGAATGGATTAAGGGATCAGGACAGGTTGGACGGGGCTTCCAAGTTTGTCATCTGGAAGGCCAGGATCCTGGCAATCTTGGACAGACATCACATCAATGACTTCGCCTTGAAAACCGTAGTCGTCCTAGTTGACCTGAATGCTAATGAAAAGTATGAGGAGGTCGAGGCGAAGGCAAAATGCTTGATCCTAGATGGGGTCAAAGATCATGTCATACCACATATTGCTGAGAAGAACATAGCAAGGGAGATGCGGGAGGCACTGACCACCTTATACCAAGGCTCTTTCGTACAGAAGAAGATGCTATTGGAAAAGTAGTTGTGGTCATATCAGATACAGAAGGCAAAGTAGATAGATCAATTCCTTCTCAAGTTGCAAGGGATTCGCGACCCGCTTACTTTTGTGGGGTCTACACCAGATCCAAAGTTTATGGTCAGGACTACCCTGAATGCAGTCTCTGAGGAGTGGGAGACATTTGTCCAAAGTATTTAGGGCAACGCTACTCTTCCCAGTTGGGAGGAAATGTGGGCAACTCTTCGCCAGGAATAGAACAGGAGGATGACCAAGGCGGGGAGTAGTGGCAAGGGAGGTCGAATCAAGAAAGAGGAGGAGGAGGATGAGGATGCGACTCTAACATTTGCGGGACAGTAAGGGAAAAGGAAGAAGAAGGACATCTCCAAGGTTAAGTGCTTCCATTGTGGGGACCTACGACATTATGCATCCCAATGTCCCAGGAAGAAAAACAAGGGAGAGGCTTCTGATTCAAAGACAGCTCCAGATAAGGCAGAGAAAGAGGTCAAGACCAATGACAATTGTGCCATGAGTGCTCATGCACCTCTAGAGAAGAGGTGGGGAGACATCGAGTTGTAGTCAAGAGGACTACATACTAGGGGCGGGATCCTTGAGGTACCCAAACACTCAGATCACATCTGATTACGAGAGCCCTTAACGACAGTAGCATGACAACAGATGTCGGATGGAGCAAAGTGTAGTGGTGCAGCAAGGCAGTGCTTGAGTGCAGAAGTCTGAGGCAGGGCAGTGGAGGTTGCAATAGTGTGAGAGGCACAGAGGTGTATGCAACAGTGCAGTGGCAGCAGAGGGAGCATAGAATAGCAGTAGAGGCAGCTTCAGCATCACGAGGCTTCCAGACTGACCGGGATGTCAGTATTTGGGAGAAGTCAATTACTTACTTCTCAGTAACTGAGTTGCAGTGCAGCAGTTAGCAGTGGCAGTGCTAGGGGCAGCACGGGCAGCATGTTGAGAGGGAGTTGCAGTACAAATGTAGCAGCGGCAGTGGCAGTGTCATGGGCAGCAGTGCAGGGATGTGAGGCAACAGGCCGAGCATCAACACAAGTATTGATGCAGAAGATCAGTGTGATGGTTCTACAGTGAAGCATTGCTAGAGCACATCCCTCACTAAGAGCGAGTGTTGACTTTTTGTAGCATCGGATGTGCTCTAACCATGAAAATTGGTGGAGAGGCTAAGGCACATGAAATCTCCAAGACCCAGAAATCATTTGGGGAAATCCCACCCGGATGGAGAGATATTAAAATAATTAATATTTTTAATGTGTATTAATATAATATGGGTGAGAAAGTTCTAAATAGCAAGCAGAAAGCCAAATCTAAGCTTACCCGTTGATTAGGGACTTTATCTCGGTTGTTGAATCATCAACAGGAAAAGTATAAGAGGAGGCTTGAGGGTCAATTGGAGATACACCAAGTTGATCAAGAATTCGATTTTCTGAGGCAGGGATTGTTGATAAATAGAGTTAGTGATTTGTTGCAGCGTGGGGCAGTTTGCCAGAAGGCCAGGAATACATATCAGAGGTAAAGAAAGTGTCAGAGAGACAGCACAGAGCCTTGGAAGGCTGACACAGAGGCAGCCAGGACTAACACAGAGGCTGAGGAGGCCAGCGTAGGCGACGCAGAGGGCCAAGAGGTTGATGCAGAGGGCCAAGAGGCTGACGCAGAAGCAGCAGGGGCTGCGCAGAGGCCAGTAGAGTTGATATTGGGGTGAAGAGGCAGCGCTGAGGTACTTTCTTGGGGCAAACTGAGAGCTGAGAGGCAGACACAGAGTAGAAGAGGGTGACGCAGTTCCAAAGAGAAGATTGGAGCAGCTTTCGTTGTCCAGCTAAGGAACTATCAAAGTTGTTGTGGGATCAATCATCCGGTTGCTGATCAGCCGGAATATCTATCTCCGAGGAGAGACTTCTGCCAAGGAAAATCTCTGAAGGGTGAGCCATTTCTGGCACCCTAGTTGTATTCAGAAACTACATAATAATAAAACCCTCATATTTGTTGCACCGATTTTCCTGCATTGGGTTTTTCCAGGGACGATTGTCCAAAAATTACGGTGTCCCTTGTGTGATTGTCTCAATTATTTTCAGTTGTTGATCTGTATATGTGTTGAGGTTGCATTTCTGTTTATTTCGGTATTTATATTTATAAATAACTTGTTAATGGAAAGAACAAGTAGGAGATAATAAACCAAATAATGCAGTAGGGATTTCTGATGTATCATATTTAGAAATTTCAACAATCTCTAGCTAGACGCAGAGGGTTTTTGCAGCAATTCGCTAGAGGAGAGCCAGCGTCAGGGTGGAAAAGAGAAATAGCACACTATAAATTCTTCAACATAACCATGGATAGAAGTAACATTCAAGAGACTTCAAATTTGTCTTCTAGATTGGAGGACAAATTTGCTTTCTTATCAGGATCAGCTTCATAGGGTGTCTGGTATATAGACAGTGGAGCATCAGCTCACATGACAGGGGTTAGAGAATATTTCTCTAGCCACAAGGAAGAGCAGATGGACTTCCAGGTTACTATGGGTAACTGAACGAAATGTACTCCAGTAAGGAGAGGTGCAATAGATTTTCAAAGGGAGTCAAGAGAAAGCACCAACGCTACAAATGTATTACATGTGCCAAGATTGGGTATGAACCTAATTTCAGTATCCCAATTACAAGATAACAAGTATGATATTCATTTCGTAGGGAAGAAAGTATATGTCAAACACCCAAGTTGGAAAAAGGTAAGACAGATTGGAGTTCGAAGTAACAGAGTGTATCGGTTACAGATTGATTCTCTAATGGCACTAATAGGTAGTGATAGTAGCAGTGGGAAGGAGTTGAACGAGTTATGGCATAGGAGAATAGGACATCTACACCATGGAGCACTCAAGATGATCAGGGAAACAGTAACAGGGGTTCTAGAACTTGGCACGAAACACGATGATGTGTGCAGAGGATGCGTACTTGAGAAGTATGTTAAGGCAACATTTCCAAGAAGTGATAGCGGAGCTGAAGGTGTGTTAGGACTCATACATTTAGATATTTGTGGTCCAATGTCCACTAGAGCTCTCAGCAGTGCCAAATATTTTGTCACCTTTATTCATGACCATTCCAGGAAAACTTGGATCTACTTCTTGAAGACCAAAGGTGAGGTCTTCAATCGTTTCAAAGAGATTAAAGCTCTCATGGAGAATGCGACAAGGAAGAAAATCAAGGTGCTTCGCTCAGATAATGGAGGAGAATATATTGATAAAGACTTCACAGATTTCTGTGTGAAGAAAGGCATCAACAAAGAATGGAGAGCTCCATATAATCCACAGCAAAATGGTGTAGCGGAGCAGAAAAACATAACCATTGTTGGAGCTGCAAAGAGCTCTCAGCAGTGCCAAATATTTTGTCACCTTTATTCATGACCATTCCAGAAAAACTTGGATCTACTTCTTGAAGACCAAAGATGAGGTCTTCAATCGTTTCAGAGAGATCAAAGCTCTCATGGAGAATGCGACAAGGAAGAAGATCAAGGTGCTTCGCTCAGATAATGGAGGAGAATATATTGATAAAGACTTCATACATTTCTGTGTGAAGAAAGGCATCAAGAAAGAACAGAGAGCTCCATATAATCCACGGCAGAATGGTGTAGCGGAGCGGAAAAACATAACCATTGTTGGAGCTGCAAAGGCTATGTTATATGACCAGGATCTACCCAGATTTTTATGGGCAGAGGCATGTAACACAGCAGTATATATTTAGAATAGGACTCCTCATAGAGAATTGCGGAAGAAAACACCAGAAGGAGTCTTCACAGGGAAGAAGCCAGAAGGTAACCACTTCAGAATTTTTGCCAACATTGCTTATTGCCATGTGCCAAATGATAAACATACCAAACTGCATCAGACTGCAAAGAAGGGGTTCTTTGTTGGGTATAGCGAAACCTCAAAGGCATACAAAATCTACATTCCTAGCAATAGGAAGATTGTAGTAAGGCGAGACGTGGAGTTCATGGAGGAACGAGCTTTCAAGAGATCTCGTGAGATGCCTGCGGGTGATTAAAATCAGTCAGCAGAAGCTCCTTTGGTCGAGCAGCAAGGGCAGCCACAAGGGCAACTAATGGGGCAGGTAGGAGGACAGTCACAAGGATCGAGTACCGTGACCAGTACTAGTATTTCCTCAAGTGCAGGAAATCCGGGGAGTTCTCAACAGAGGGAGCAGCAGAGACAGGATGAGAAGGAGTTGGTTGAACCTCCCACGAATACTAGTCGAGCCACCACTAGTTGGTTCTTACTTCTACTTTTTTCTACTTTGAAGGAGAATTCTATGAGCAAACATGCGAGGTTGCCATGGGCTCCCCCCTGTCCCCGGTTGTTGCTAATCTTTTTATGGAAGACTTTGAAACTAAGGCTTTGGCCTCAGCCGGTTTCCAGCCCAAGCTATGGAAAAGATTTGTAGATGACAGTTGTGTCGTCCGGCCTCATGGCCAAGAAAAGTCATATCAATTTTTCCAGCATCTCACCAATCAATCTACCTCCATAAAGTTCACTATGGAGCAAGAAGTTGATGGGTGCTTGCCTTTTCTTGATGTTCTCATTTCGAAGAAGGATGATGGTTCTTTCTCCCACCAGGTGTTTCGAAAAAAAACTCATATTGAGCAGTATCTTCATGCCAAGTCTCATCATTTCCCTACTCAAAAGTTTGGTGTTCTCAACATGCTAGCTACTCGTGCGTTGAGAATCTCTGATGAAAATCACCTTAAGAAAGACCCTAAGGATCGAATCTCTGGGGGTGCATCTCCCTTTCATCCAGGGGACCACTAGCAAGATTGTGAGAATCCCGAAGCATAACGTTCCCTCAACCTTTAGACCCCTTAACACCATTTGTAACTCCCTAAGATTTGTAAAAGACCTTGTTGACCCCAAGGATATGAAAGGTGTTTATGTTATTCCTTGTTCTTGTGGGACCCCCTATGTTGGTGAAACTAGGCGCTCTATTAATCAAAGGATTCATGAGCACGCAGCCAACATCAAGCACCGGAGGACTTGGTCTTCAACTTTGGTAAAACATGCAGAGAAGACTAAGCATCATATATGCATTGAGGAGGCCCAGGCTATTGCTAGGGTTGCTCCTTTTCATCACTGTAAGTTTAGGGAGGCCATTGAAATTGAAAGAAGGTCGAGTAATATTAACAAGGATGACGGTTGGGAAATTAGCAGTTGTTGGATCCCTTCACTTTCCTCTTAGCCCACCCCCTTTTTTTCCTTTCTTTTTGTTGTTTTCTTTTCCGGTTTTGATTTTATTCCCTCGTCTCATGATTTGTTTGAATTTCCTCTATGTTCCCTTTTTCTATTTATTTTTCCTTTTTTGTTATTTATTGGGTATTTATTACCTTTATTTATTCATATTATTATTATGATTTATTTTTAGACCTGATTTATCTCATAATATTTCCTATAATAGTATTAATATAAGTTTATATATATTTATTTAAAAAGAAGACATTAATTCCTTCTTAATAATTATTTATATGGGTTTAATTTCTCGTTTTAGGTATAATAAAATTTACTAATATATATTTTAAAGTTTTTAATTAGTTTTTACTTAATTACACATGGTATCTATAGTAAATAGGTTTATATATAAATATTAGCTAAAGAAAGTTAATTTAAGTTATATATTAAGTATATATAATATATTTAATATATATATATATATATATATAAATAACAAATTAACTAATTAATTAACTTTTCCACTAACTCTTGGTCCAGTCAAATGCAGCTGAAGTCCAGTCAAATGTAGTCATTTCTTTTGGTCAAAAGTAGTCATTGCTTTCTAGTCATTTGAATGATCGGTCTCTCTATTTAACTTGTTGACATGATCTGATTCTTCATCTTGTCCTAATGATGAACTACACTTGTTGGTTCGAAACGCGTCGACAAATGAATTTTGATTTGATTATCACCGAAAACATGTCCCAAAAACTTGATATGGATCACAAAAGCCTTAATTCAATAAATCAATAAGGTATCAAAACTAGGTCTCAGGAAAAGCCATGGAAGACAATAAGACACCAAGGTATTTTTTTTGTTTGTTGAACGAAGAGGAAAGGCTAGGCGAGATTTTGTTTTGTGCATAGAGAATGTCGCAGCCCTAGAAGAGGGTCAAAGTACTTCAAATTTGTGCACAGGAGGGCCGAAAGACTTCAGATCTAGGCACATCTAATTTGAAATCACCCTTAGGTGACCTCAGGAAATTAATGAAGGTATTACAGACTCATGCGCTGGGATATGCCTATGTTATTTTAAGCAACGGATCGATAAGATTGCGAAATACACAGGCATTGGAAAACAGCAAGAGAAACACAGCAAGTAAATTCAACAAAAAACACAACAATTTAACAAGGAGTTCACCCAATCCTCCTGGGCTACGTCTCCTGGTCCAACTTTCAGTGGTGGCCTTTTTTATTGTGTCTTTAAGCAAAGTTTTTACAATAAGGAGCTCAATTTGAGTCTCCTGTAACAGATGATGCTTAGTAGGGTGGTACTCGGATTCCCCAAGCCACTAGAGTACACAGACTCCCCCTTACCAAGTCTCGACCTCAAGTGGTCTTATTGGGATGAGCCCAATTTGGTACTTAGTTCCCGACAAATATCCTCACAGGGATTGCTTGAACCTCTCAAGCCTTCTCGGTTCTGTCTGCTCGATGCTACCTTAGCTCTGCAGGTCAGCTCGACTTCTTTGTTCTATGCTTCTAACTTCACTCTCTATTCTGTCTCCCTTCTGTTCTCTATCTGTTCGTGGCTTAAAGCCAATCCATCCCTTGACTGTTCGCTTCCTCTTCCGGCTCTTCGGATTGCCTGCCTCTGTCCACTGGAATTCCCTGCTTATGCGTCATCGCCACTGTGTAACGTTTCAGAGCGAGGTGGCCACTTGTCTCCTTACGAACTGGGCGCCAACTCTTCCTCGAACGGTCATTATTTCAATTATTCTATGAAATGATTCATCCTCCAGCTCAGCAGCCATGTCGGACCCCAAATTTCATATGCCTCAGCATATTCTTCCGCCAAATCCAGTCCTCCATCGAGTGGATTCTCTGCCATTGATCTGGCGCCTCCAGATCCTACGGTCATCACTTTTATCGCACGGGTGAGTTGCTCGACCGTTACCCTGCAATGAGAGCAGTTTTCTCTCTCTTCCACCGGACACGCGTCATTCAATGTATGGCATCGCGCGGTCCCCTTCCAAACCCGCTTACCGCTTAAAGTGCTTGCGATATCCCACCGGTTTTGGGCGCAAGACCCACCTTCTGACGGTTTGGGTATTTCTGCACGGTTTTCCCTGTTTTTCACATGTACAGGTGCCCGGGGCTTTTCCTTCTCTGATGGTTTTATCCTGCGATGCTAATCGCGTATCAGAAACGGCCTCTGTTTTCTGATCTGGACTCCCTATTTGCTAGTTTGCGCCACTACGCAGTCTCCATGGGCCAACGGTCAGTGCACTTTGACCGAGGGTCCTCGTTGTTCCGTGCTGGCTACAACTACCACTGTCCAGAGGTCCTTCCTGATAGCTCGTTGTTCACAAGGTTTTGGAGTCTGACATAATTTGAAACAGTGATAGAACTCTGATAATCTTCAAGGATCCAATTTGGATCAACATCAAGGTCAAAAGGCCTCGTACTAATAAACAAGGCCAAGTTTGATCTACCAGGAGGTAGGTTGAGGGCCCACTATCTACATACAATCCTAGCAAGGGGTTCACTCTCCACCCGCTCCAAGTGTAATCCCCGAGATCTACTTACTCAAGCATAATCTATGATCAAATCATCCCATTCTGAATTTAGAAGAGTTGATATTTTAAGCTAATTGTTCCTTGTGTTGAGGGATTTTTCGCTTCAATTTCATTGGTGATTGTAGTTGTTCGTAGGAATCAAAAGAGACCCACCATCAAGAGAATTAATTCATCGCAGGTGGATCAAGAACCCCGACAATAGAGTTGTGTAGAAACTGTCTACAAGTTTCCGATGAGATTTGAACCGCACCCATCTCCAGATCCTGTGAAGAGCAAGTGGACTGAGAAGCCCGCCAGAGTCTATGTGAATGGAATTTATGATTTGTTTCACTTTGGACATGCATGATTATTGGAACAAGCCAAGAAAATGTGCAATGGAAGTATGAATCTGAGACCGGTCTAAGGTGAGATGGAGAGAAAGTGTATTGGTAGTGTGTTACAGGTTATTGGTCGATGTTGATAGTGCGCACGCAGTGTGTGAAGTGAGTCAATTCGAATGTTAAGGAGTGCCAGTGTGATTACTCGTGGATTGATTTGATGGTTGGCTTTGAGTGAATCGATCAAGTATGGAGTCAAGACCCTGATCCAATGCACAAGGAATATATCAGTTGTGTGAAGAACACATCAAGTGGTCAATATCATTTCTTGTTCTGGTTGAGGATCTATGATTAAATGATCGATTCATGTTGATGTGGTCTGGTAAAGATGAGTGATGTGTCTCTGTGAAATTATATTCGTTGGTAATGAGTGTTCAAGGAGAATGGTTTGACTCTACGGACAAGGACGTCTTTCTGATCAAATGGCAGTGGCATAACAATGTTTTAGACTCCTTTTCTTGTGATTCATCTAATACATTCCGATGCGATGCAAGTGTTTTTTATGACTCAATATTTGGAGCAATTGGGTATAGGCGTGATTGCTTTGTTTTGGCTTTATAATTATCGTGTGATCTGAATCTACGATCTAATCCTAGCTCGCAAAGATTTTGTTCTAGCACAATCATATGAGTATTGATTAATTGACCTGAGTGTTGGTAATGCCATAATCAAGCACGTTAAGGCAAAACCTCACTCTAACCGCAAATTCAGACCTGCTACAATGAGTAATTCAAAAGTCACATCATGATTTGGTGTAAAGTGTTACTCAGCATCTAAGACATGATGCAATGCACACTGGGTCTATTAGAGATCAAATCTGAAAGTCATGTTTTGTTGTATTCATGTGTAAAGTGTTACTCAACATCCAAGACATGATGCAATGCACACTAGGTCTATTAGAGATCAAATCTGAAAGTTATATTTTGTTGTATTCAACCAGTTGTTGTGCATTTAGGGTCCAATTGTGCCATGGATTATATTGCAAATGATGATTTGTATTGTTGTTGCTACGAAGAATAGAGCATTGTTGAAGTTGCCATATATTATTGAGCAAAATTGCTAGGGTTTTATGCTAATGATGAGCAAAAAACTTGATTGATGTTGTTCTTAGTCTTGGGAGACAAAGAAACCCTAGCCCTTATAGAAAATGCTAGAAGGAAAGTTGCATCCATTAATAGTTGATGTTGAGGACAAGGATGAGCACTTCAAGCTTGATAAATATTACATATGGATTTCAGCGATTTCTACAAGGACAGAATCAAGAGGGAGTTGACAATTCCCTACAACCCTCTACAATTTCTTCCATTATCAAGAGATAAGTACTTCATATCTTTCTCCCTTGATTACTGTTATTTTTCCTTGAAGAGCCTCTTGTTTTTTTATTTTTTGCTTGGTTATAATTGTTTCTTCCAAGTCCTCCTTAATGAGGTTTGCAGGTACATCATGAAGTTCGTCAAAGCAATGATTCTGGCAACAGATGGCAACATCAAGAAGAACAAAGCAAGGCATGAAGTGTTGACTTTCCCTTGACTAACAAGCTTGGTTCACTTAGATGCACTAATGATTAATTATACCTAATGGTGAAGACGCGGCACTAGACATTATGTGTGTGATTGGCAAGTGGTTTTCATCATGGTCTAGGCAACTTAACTAGGGCCCGGGTCCACTGGAGGAGCATTATGACACCCTACAGGTGAAGTGTTGAGAGACATCGGACTCCTATAACTTGCAGAGCATCACTCCATTCCATGGGCTCCTATAGCACCCAAACAGTTTGTGCTTTGCCCCATATTATTCTTGAGATGGTGCACTTGGACAAGCATGCCCCTAGCCAGCTTAGCAGTATATAAGGATTTTCATAGTTGATCTGAGGCTCTAATGAGGTTTGTCTTATTCCTTGAAACATGGGAGGGCTAGCACCATCCTCTGAGCCCTCGAGGTTGGAGTAGAACCAACCTATTCTATCACCAGGAGACCCATGAAACCCATTTTGGGCCCCTAACACAAAACAAGGGTCCACATGATGATGTGCATAGAGATTTAGGGGCCAAACCCTAGATCAGAATTTTTGGAGCCCTCTACACTTGACTTGATACTTGAGGAGCCCAACGCATGCCCTAGAAGGGCCTACACATGCATGACATTGGCATTTCAGCCTCTTTTGTGGATTATTTCTTATGTTTTACATTGGCTTATAGGCTACATTAAAGTTCATTAGACATGCATAAGAGGGATCTCATTTAATCCTTTCATCATCATGACTTGGAGAATTTGTACCTCATAAGGAAATTTGCACTTGTTCCTTCTTGTCTATTGGAGATTCTTGGAATGCATTTTGATGTTTGGAAGCTATTTTGGATTGTTTTTGGAGCTATTTCTTTGGTGAATGGATGGATATACTACATGTTATCTTGTAAGTGCCTATTGTTGAAGCTTATCATTTTGAATTTGTCTAATGTATGGAATTGCTCCTTCTAGATTATGCTTGATTGTGCCCTAGTTCATTGAAATAAATTGTAATGGCTATCTAGATCGAGAATGGCATATGTTACTCATTGTATAAAATATAATGAATGTTCCTAGTGGAGGAATTCTTATAACTCTCTATCAAACTCCATTTATCATTGACTTGTTAAATGTTGGGATTTTGATACCTAGGGCATCAAATTTTGACCTCCTTAGCAACAAATTTGGCTTATCTATCACATCCTTGACTACATATGCCTAAAGGACAAGACACTAGTCCAAGTCTTTAGTGATCATCTCAAAATTCTCTCCTTAAATTCAATCCTTTTAAGGCTAGAGTGAAAAACTAAGGCTTCAAGCGAAATTTTAGGGAGGAGGATTTTTGGTGGTTTGAGAACCTAAATATCAAGAGGTAGGTCTTGGCTATGTGACTTATCATTTCGATAGGCATCCACTCAAATTTCATCCATAAAATCACTTGCCCTAGGTTTTGCACTAAGAGGAAACCCCTAATTTCTTCTCCCTCAACTTGAGGAATTTCTTGAGGGTTTCATGAGCCTTGTAATAATTGATTATCTTTGCAAGAAACCCTTTCTCTTTGTTCTTGACCATGTGAATACCTATCACCGTCAAAAAACCTCAAAACCCTAGGTCTTGAACCTCGATTTCTAGGCCTTTTCTTAGAAAGCATTTTTTATTCTTTGAAGCCTTGAACCATTATTGAGCCTATCTCTTGAATGAGCTCTAGATTGATCACTTTGTAGCATATACCTAGCATATCTATTTTAAGTGATCTTCTTCCTATTAGAACTCCTCCCATCAGTGAAAGTCCATAAAGAGCAGGGGATTTTGGTTGTGGTGGCATTGGGCCTCTACCCCATTGTTAGCACCTTGTCTAACTCTCATCATGTAGGGTCTCCCTCTCCAAGGCTTGCTAGATTTTGTGGTAATATGGCCTAACTCAAGGAAGTATCACCATCCTCAGCCTTCCATCTAGGTACTAGAAACCCCCGTAAACTTTTCCTTTGGTTCAAACTTACACAGTGTTAGAGATGTTCAAGTTTTAACACCTAAACAATACTCATGTTGCATTCTCAATTTGGTTATATGCTTGTCTTTGTTGTCTATGCCTTGCCACCCCACTTGTGTTTTCTTACTTTGTTCATCGCATGATTGAGCTCTTCTCTTGGTGGGTTTTGTGGGTATTATTACCGTTCAATCTAGTAGAGGTCCAAAAGGGCAACTACTAGACCAAGTGACAACAATGGGACAAGGACCCACTATCACCTCAATCAATGTCCCTTCATCTTTATGAACTTTCACCGATAGGAGTCGCGATATTAGGAAAATCACTAGAATGACGAGGTCAATAACCATGTACAATATGATTTCCAAAGCCCATTCAAAGGAAAAGCTCAAATAATAGGTTGCTTGTCTTAGAAGCAAAGGAAGGGCTCTCCCATAAAGACCTATTGGTAGGAGGCCTAGGCCTTGGTGAAACGGTATTCAACACAAGGTATGCAATTAGGTCAAGGATTCCTAGAAAACGGAAAGGACCTCTCCTAGGGTTTGTGAGATAACAAGCATGTGAATTTTTGGGACCACAAGAGAGACCTAAGGGATCCAAGCAAGACCTTGGGTTCAAGATAATCATCAACAATCTGACTAGACCATACAAGGATGAGAAGACGGGTCAATGAGAGCTGAACTTCTTTTGAGTTTTAAAGTGTAAAGACCCTCAAGGAGACCTTTCACCAAGATGTTCAAAATGATTTCCAGGGTGCCAGCTAGGGTTTGAGGTTTTTCACAATCTGACCATTAGAATCGGCTCAAAATTAGAGAGCTAGCTAAAACATTAGCGCAAAAGGTTGTCCAAGTAGTTTTGTGAGAGCTCCTCTATTGCAATTCGTACCAAGCCCTAGTAAGTCATCTAGGTTTTAAGGCCGAATTTAATAAAAGGGAGAAAAAGAGAAGGAAAAAGGTTTCATCACCAAATTGACTCGAACTAGTGCCTTGTCTTTGGGCTATGGAGTCTATGTGCTTCGAAATCAAGCCAAAATCATCTTCAAGGAGACTAGAAAATGATGCCCTAGGAAGCACTCTCTAGCATTTACCCACCCATGATTTATGGATTTTCATTGAAAGAAAAAAAAATCTACTCCACTAGGAAGATTCAACTACTTGTTATCAATGACTAACATGCACAAATTTACATTCTAACATTCTTTTACAATGATATTCAACAATTAAGGCTTCAAAGAACAAGAGCTAGTTGCATAATTTCCACGCACTAGACATTCTTTCACAAGCAAAAATCCCTTAGCAACATTTACTAATAAGATAACAAGAGATATATCCAAAATCCAAGATCAAGAGGATGGCTCCAAGACAATGAAAAATTCTACTCCAAAAATATTGAAATGCATCAAGAGATCTCCAATAGACAACCAAGAAAAAGTGTGAAATTCTCTTTAGGAGAGAACTAATCCAAGTCAAGTAATGATGAATGAGAGAGAATGCCTCTCTTCTATTTATACAATCCTCTAAGGGATTCGAATTGCCTATTTTAGCCTAATAATGCCCCTAAAGTAAAATAATGTGCATAATAACAATTATTATGGGGACAAGCCCACCAAATAGCTCCATAATATGAAAAATAAGCCTCCCAAGAGGGCCAAAATTTGATACAATCGCTGGGAGGGCCATTGAAATCCCTAGTGAAGTTCCTCATGTGCCAAAATGAGCGAGAGGGCTCCAAAAATAGTGATGAAGAGGATGGACCCTTGATCTCCAAGCAAATGACCTGTGGTGCCACCAAGTGGTTGTGGGGGCACAAATACATCCTCATGGGTCTCCAACTGAATCGTACAAGCGTGTACCCATTTGTAAGGGCTGGAACAATGATGCAAACCCTCCCTTTCTCTCCCGTGGTGAGACACAACCCCATCTGGGCCTTGGATCAACTACCAAGTGTGTGGTGCAAGAGTGTAGCCAGTTGGGCAAGGTGGTCTAGGTGCATAATCATCATCAAATACATGGAACATGAGTGAGCAATAAATCGTACTGAAAAGCCCCATTGCATGCCTCTCTACTCTCTAGTCTAGGGGAGGCCCATGGCTCTCAACGCGCACACTACAAATGCCAACATGACCCTCTGGAGGGCTTGGACCCCGTATAGGAATACCAAGCCCCAAGATGAAGACCCACCTACAATCCTGTATAAGATCCAATTCATCTCCTCACCTTCCAATACAACAAATCATCAATGTAATTGAGTAAATGAACTTACAAACCATGAAACCAAGTGCACACTTCATAGTGGCATGACCTTCCATAATGGGCTTTAGAGTGTGCAGGTGTCTCTAAGTTCAAGGAGGAGGTTAATCAAGGACTCTATTAGGTGGTTTCAACCTCTAAGGGAGCGACAGGTCCATGGTTCATCCCTCAAGTAGCAGGTGTCATGTGATATGATGATGGAATGGAGTGGGGAATCATGGGAAGGCTCCAAGCCACATGCCATAGTACAAGGGTAGCGAAGGTAACGGAAGCCCACACTTGGGTGTATGAATACAGGAGGGAGAAATTGTGGTACATGAGTTACCCCAACCTTCGTTTTTCCACCCTTCTTGATATGCCTTTTACCTTTTATTGATTTTTCTTTTAGAAATTCTCAGGGCTCTAGGGGATGAGAACATGATGTTAATGACATAGCAATGAATACCCACTTAAGGTTGAGCAGTTCATCGCCCACTAAGGGTTGGAGCAATCATGGTTTCCTTGATGATGTAGGGGGGCAATATAGGGGCCCCAAGAACCAGGGTGATGGCCATAATGATAGGGGTAGAGCTCATGTTGGTATTTGCCCACATGCTAAACTTGTATGTCACGCCATCTTTTGCATTTTATGGTACATTTCCAATTGAGAGTGGCCAAATTATGTTTTTTATTTTCTTTTTAGCTGCATCAAACTCTGGGGCATCGTTCCAGGCCAGACCCAAAGTGTGGATAAGGGGAGGGGGACGCTAACTCCTTATGGACTTAATGGACAAATGTGGACCCGGATGGGGAACATGTGAAAAGGGGTCATAATCAGCGGAGGGGAGTGATGTATGTGGTGTCGAGAAGCGGGACCATGCAACCGAAATCAGGATTTCCCACGTGGTGGTACTCCTCGAGCTTGTAGCCCATAGAGGAGATCTCGCGGGACTAGGATACAAGATTAACCACCAAATTGGACAAGGAGACAAGAGTACAACGCAAGCCCATTCTTTCCGCCGAATCCCCCCACTAATCCATGTTCAGAAGTGTCCATGATAAGTAAGCAAAGATACCGAACTACATAGTGAAAAGCCATACCTTCCGGGTTGGAACTTTGGAAGGCCCACCTTCAAACATACAATCATAACAGATGGGTGAGGGTCCATAATGGCTAGCTCACATGGCAGAGATAGTAGCACATCAATCTATTTGGTGGCTAGAAGGGGCTGCTGGCTGTCGGTTGAGAACCATCTAGGAGAAAATTTTCTCCTATGGGTGTCACCCACAGGTGGTAGGTAACAGGTATTACTCTCTATGCTAGTGTGTCTTTGTTGTTGGTTAGTTCACCTCGTAGTGAGTTTGGTCTTTTTTATCTCCACTCATTTAGTGGATTTATGTTTTGGAAGGCTTAGGAATTTCATCTCTTCTTATCTCTCTCTACCTTATTTCCTTTTCAATTCTCACTCCATCTTCCTAAAGTGCCCCTCGATTCATTGGGTCTATCTTTTGTGGGAAGTATCCTCTTCTCTTTCAACTTATATTTTCTCCAAGGAAACCAACGTAACCATGCAAATAGCTCCAGGGTCAAAGCTTTGGGCTACCTTCAACTTCTAGAGCCTAACAGGCGGATAAAACTTTCAGCATATATGTTTATGTAGTTCACCCCTGCCAAGGTCAGAAGAGAAATACAAAATGTCGAAAGGGAAGGTCATATTGAAAGACAATTCAAAAGGTTGAGGAAGAAGTAAGAGGTTGGATTTGAGACACGTGAAACACTAGGAAAAGGAAAACTAGAAATAAGCAGACTATAGATATATATTGGCAACTAAAAACCATAATAGATAAGGTCCTAGTTGAGCATTGTAAGGTTCGGCAAGAGATTTTGCTCAACATAGATGAAGTAGAATTACAACTAAGAAAGATGGATGAAAAGGTCACTATGCTTGCCAAAAGATTAGCAACTTTGGAGTTCACTAATTTTGTCGAGGATACAGAACCACTTAAGACTATCTAAGTCGATTCATCATCCAATTGAATATTATTTTTATTCTATTTTGTTTTGGTTAGCTATGGTAGCTAACTTCTATCTGAGGAAAGAAAGGTACCAATGCTTCAATAGTTTATCTAACTCTCCTAAGCTACTTTATCTAGTAAGTTTTTTTATTACGTTCAAACAGTTTACAATGGTTAAAGCTTTCCTTTTGTGCTATTGGTTTGGTTTCTTCAATGGCAAACAAGTCAACACAAAAATACTAATGTACTTTTTTACATGAATTAATATGAATAATTGCCTAATTTACACAAAACAGAGAAAAAAAAGTCAAAAATAATTTGAGACACTTACATTCCACGAGTTTCATTGAGTTCCCCAAGTTTCACTAATTTATCCAAGTTTGCCAAGTTTAGCAAAGTTTTGAGCATTTCAACCATTATGAGCCATGTCTTAGCTAGTGACCCACTTTGTCAGTCAACAAGTTGACTCAACGAGCTTCTCAAGTACTTGCCTATTCCTATTACCATTATTTTGTTTTTAATTTTATATTCTAGTCTTCTTTGAAGGGATTCTCCTTTGGTTACATTATTGTTGAATGGGCAGATTTACATAGCATATGGTGTTGAGAAATCTAGGGGATTAGCATTAGGTGATTTCTCTTCGATTAGTGATTGCTTGTGAATGCTTTTTCTTCTTATATTAGAATCTTCTTCTTGTTGGATTATTAGTGTCCTTCATCAAACAGTAATCAATGCATGAACGTAAATAGACAAGAGACACAGAATGTCGGCTATGAGCCAGGGCCAAAACTTCTCACTCTTTGAGAGGAAAACCCGCACAAATTCTTCTTATAGAGATTCCAATTAACGAATACCAAGATCAAGATCCTTGACCTATTAGCCACTTCCAAGACCAAGACACTAGCTCTCTGACTATCTTCTCCTTCCTCCTTTCGGTTCCTCTTACGCATTGAGATCATCTCCTTTATGAGCATAATGTGATAGCAACAAACTATAGACACACTTGAGATGGCACTGAACCATATCATTGTATTGTCACCAAATTGTCCTCACTGCAACAGCACCAAAACACTGTAATACTTCACTTAATAGCAGCTCCTCATATCACTAAATCGTGGCTTCTATATATCATCTAGCAGTGGTATAGATACCATTATTCGAACTGTATCTTTTTGTTGTAGCATTGAGACCTTTACCTAGAGATCCAAACTTCTCACTGTCACTATCTATCCAAAATCACAGAGAGACATATCCGAACTTCTTCACTATGGAGATCTGAACTGTATACTGTGATTGGCCCAAAACAAACCCTCGTTGTCCCTTACTTACTCTTTTGCATTTAGTCTGAACTATTCTTCTTCTGTTGTCTGAATTTCAGAGCTTAACTCATTGTCTAATGTGAAGAGCCTTTACATATATTTATAGTGGTTGCCCCTATAAATAAGCCGACATGTATTTATGAATAGGTGTCTCTCCATAGCTTGAAGCCGACATGAGATATTTTCTTCATCTTGAAGCCGACATGAGGAAGAGAACTAGTGCTTATCATTGGAGGGTTCTATAGACTTATATACATTTGACACATGCCCAAGAAGGGCTCTTCATACATGACATTGGCACTTTGACTCTAAAGATAAATCCTAAGGCTCTCAATGGGAGCCACTGACAAATAAAATGTCTTGCTCATGAAACCCATGGAGCAAGGCATTTAAAAAATAATTTTATTCTCTTCTTTTCATTATTTACAAAGATCATAATTACATGTCATTATGAAGACCGAACCTAGTTACACTTTTCAACATATGGGAACTCTTACAATAAAATATGGCAATCTTGTGCAAAGCCTTACTAGGTGACCTAGACGGCGTGCAATAGACAAGTGCCACCATTTCCACCTGTTGTGCATTGCAAACAACCCCCCATTTCATATGATTTTTATTCACAAAAACATTAAAATATGAAATGGATCCCTTTAGAAATAAAATTGATATCAAAACTTTTCTTTCTAAAAAGTCCGATAATCAAAGGAGCGCTTACAAATGAACCTTAAAA